>JAQZBX010039833.1:0-22876 GCA_029593785.1 Cabassous unicinctus
AATAGCAATAAAAATTCCATTTGCTTACTTTTCAAAAATAGAAAAGGAAATTACTCAATTAATTTGGGAGGGATAGTGCACCCAAATAGTGGAAAACATTCTAAAAAAGGAGAGAGACATGGGAGGAATTTTACTGCCTGACCTTGAAACATATTAGAAAGGTACAGTGGTTAAAACCATGTGGCACTTGCATAAATAGAGCCACATCAATCAGTGGAATAGAATTGAGAGTCCAGAAATAAACCCTCACTTCTATGGTCAACTGTTTTTTGACAAACCTACCAAGTCCATTTTATAGGGACAAAACAGTCTCTTCAACAAATGATTCTGTGAAAACTGGATATCTATAACCAAATAATGAAAGAGGACACTTATTGCACTCCCTATACAAGAATCAAATCACAATGGATAAAAGACCTATATATAAAACCAGGACCATAAAACTTCTAGAAGACAAAGCAGTGAAATTTCTTAATGATGCTATGATAGGTGGTATTTTCTTGGACTTTACACTCAAAGCATGTGTAAAAAAAAGGAAAAATAGATAAATGGGACCTTCTCAAAATTATACACTTCTGCACCTCACAGGACATTGTCAAAAGGGTGCAAAGGCATCTGACATAATGGGAGAAAATATTTGGAAATCACATGTGTGATAAGAGTTTAATATCTATCATATATAAAGAAAATTTACAACTCAACAATAAAAAGACAAATGACCCAATTAAAATATAGGCAAAAGAATTCAATAGACATTTGTCAAAATAAATACAAATATCAAAAAGGCCCATGAAAAAAATGTTCAACTTACCTAAGAATTTGGGAAATGCAAATCAAAACTAAAATGTGGTATCACTTCTCATCTATCACAATGGCCCCTATTAAAATTACAGATAATTACAAGTGTTGTAAAGGATGTGGAGAGATAGGAACATTTATTCACTGTTCTTGGGAATGCAGAATGTTGCAGTCACTATGGAGGACTATTTGGCAGTTTCTAAAGAAGTTGAAAACAGAATTGTCATGTGACCATGCAATACCACTACTGGGTATATACCCTGAAGAACTGAGAGCAGTAGCACAAACAGACATCTCCACATCCATGTTCAGAGTGGCATTATCCATGACTGACAAAAGATGGAAAAAAACAGGTGTAAGTAAAATGACAAATGGAAAAACAAACTGTGGCATACTCACACAAAGGAATACTATGCAGATATAAGAAGAAATGGAGGTTTAAAATATATGACAACATGGATGAACCTGAGGGATATTATATTCAGTGTAGAAATCCAGACACAAAAGGACAAATACTGTATGATCACATTACTATGAAATAAATATATTGTGCAACATATTGTATGATTCCATTTATATAAAATGTAAATATAAATCAATTTATTAAAATGAAATTTGATTCGTGGTTATGTAGGGTTAGAGAAGGTATGCTAAGGGGAGTGGAGATTTTCCCTTTGGAGTATTAAAATCTAAAATTTTTCATGATAATTAATGAACAACATTGTGATTATACTAAAATCCATTGATTATACACTTAAAATAGATTGTTTGGTATTTGAATATATCTCAATAAAACTTCCTAGTAAATAAATAAATAATAGTGCAAAATAGCCAGAAATAGCAGCTATGTGCAGCAAGAAAAACACAGAAAGATTGAAAGAAGAATAATTTCTTTATTCATTTTGTCTGGTTTTATTTGCTTATTATTATTACTGAAATAAGGAAAATATTCTAATAACGATATAAGTGATGACTGCACAAATATGTGATTATGCTAAGCACAATTATTGTTCACTTTGGATGAATTGTATACTTTATTAATATGCGACAAGAAAATTGATTTGTTATAAAAAGGAGTCAGTGCATTTTTTAAAATCATATATTCCCTTAGAATGTAATGCTTTACCTTCTTTACATGCATGGTGCTACACTTGACTAAAGTTTTGCACAGCTGTGGCCTGGATTTTAATTTCCTTTGTAACACTATTTTTTGTTTTAACTTTTTTTTTTTACTTTTTAAAAATAAGCTTAGATTACACAAATATTACAGAAAAATTACAGGGATTCCCATGATCCCAACCTCCCACAGCTCCCACATCCTCTGACATAAACGTCTTTCATTAGTATGGCATATCACCTGCAATGGGTATACACATCCTGGGGCTTTGCCACTAAGAATGGACCATAGTTCACATTGTAGACCACACTCTCTCCCGCACAGTTCTGCATGCTATATGCTGATGTAAAATAGCCTGAATCTGTCATTGTAATGTCACTCAGGAAAATTCCCAAGTCCTGAAAAAGCCCCTGAATTACAACTGCTTTTTGCCCCGAAAGTGTCCAGTGGCCACTGGCTCCACCTCACTGTTGTAATTTGAATTTCCCTTTTTCTCTTGCTGCCTTGAGTATTTTCTCTTTGTCTTGAGCACTGGACATTTTGACAAGTATTTGTGTTGGTATAGGCCTGTTAGGATTTATACTGTTTGGGTTATGATGTGCTTCCTGGACATGTACGTCCATCTCCCTCAATAGGGTTGGGATGTTTTCAGCCATTATTTCCTTCAATACTCTTTCTCTTCCTTTTCCCTTTTCTTCTACCTCTTGGATGCTTATAGATGCATATGTTTGCATGTTTTGTGTTGTCATTTAAGTCCCTAATTCCCTGATGGATTTTTTCAATCTTTATATCTATCTTTTCTACTATCTCTTTGATTTCAGATGTAATGTCTTCCACATCACTAATTTTTCTTCTGCCTGTTCAAATCTGCTGTTATGTGATTACAGTTTCATTTTGATTTCTTGGGTTGTGTGATTCATCACCATCATATCCATTATCTTTTTATGTATGTTTACAATTTTTTCAGTATGTTTTTCAAATATCTTCTTAATATCCTTAATCTCTTCCTTCACTTTATTAATTTGTACCATGATATTTGTTTGGAAAGCTCTGATTAATTGCTCAATGTTCTGCTTCTCTTCCTGGTTTTTAGTTTGTTCATTGGACTGGTCCATGTCTTCCTTTTCTTAGTATGGTTTGTAATTGCCCTCTAGTCATCATTTTTCTTGATGGGTTTAATCTGTTGATTAGCTTCTTTCTCTGCTCTAGAGTTTTGTTTAGCTGCTGGTTTTGTGTGTGTGTTAAGTTTTCTCTTTGACACTTTGTTCTTCTAATTCTATTTCCTTGCTTTTTTCTATGTACTCTTGAATGATAAAGATTAGGGACAGAGAAATTAAAAGAGTTAAGAAAAGAAAAAAGTATAATAATAATAATACAAAAGTTAGAAGAGGGGCCATATAAGACTTAGTAAAATGAATATTTAACTCATGTAAGCAGTGTAGAGTAATAGGAATAAAAATGTGGAGTACCAACAATGAAATGGGAAACTGAATAGAGAAAAATATATAGAAAGATTTAAAAGGTCAGAATGATGAGAAGAGAGAGAAAGAGAAAAGAAAAGACAGAAAGAAAAAAGTTAATAATAAAATAAAATTAAAAAAAAGAAAACAGAATAGACAAGATAGAAATTGAAACCAGTATATTTGAGGAGTAATAAAAAAAATTAGAAGGTAAGAACCACAACAGAAAGCAGAAGCTAGAAAGATGATGGAACAAAAAAAGATAGTGTTGGTAGACAAAATCAATATACACAGAAAAGGGGAAATCAAGGAAGAAGCAGCACAGCACAGAGGAAAGAAGCTAGCAGCACCTAACTTTAAAAAGTGTGTGTGTGGGGGTGGGCTCAGAGGGGAGGAAAGAGGAAAGAAAAACAAGAAACAAAACAAAACAAAAAAACAGAAAACAAACAAACAAACAAAAAACCCTAACAGACACACTAGCAATCAGTCAAACAAAGCTAAGGAAGAACAGCATTCCTTCTTGGCCCCTTGTGGAGCCTCTCAGGCTCCTTGTGTTCATCAAACAATTATCCAGCAGGTTTCTCTCTGAAGGATTTGAGGTGGGTTTTAGTGAGTAATTTAAGTTAAAAAATTTTTAAGTAACCTTTTTTTTTTCCTCAAGAAATAAGAGACCCAAAAGAATTTAGTACAAAAATAAGGGACCCAAAAGAAGTTATTACAAAAATAATGTCCATGCTTTCCCTGTCCTACAGTAGCAGCTAGATGTTAGATATCCTGGTGGATCACTACTCTTAGAGGAGCCAGTAATCGAACTAGGTCCCTCATATATTCAAGGCAGAAATTCCTCCACAGAGCTACCTTTCTAATTGGGTCTTTTGGCTCTTCTGAAATCTATTCAGTCACTTCTTTCCCCTGGGCAAGTTTTACTCACCTAAGGCAGCAGAATTCAGGATACTATATCAGAAGATCCCACATGCCCTCTCCTGGTCAGGTTGAGTTCCCTTTTGAAATTCATATGGGATCCTGATGACTAATTACACCACACGAAAATGAATTCAAACCTCTTCTTGACCAACCGCTTCTCCCAGGGGACCCTAAATAGGCTCTTGAAAACTTATCAAGCACTTCCCAATGCCTTACTCCCTTAGGGGAGTTGAAATTCTGATAGTCCTCAGCATAGAATTATTAAATTGGCTAACTCCACCCTCTCTAAGGCAAAGCTCTGTATTGCAGGGCAGTTAGGTAAATCAGGCTGCCTCAGCAGATTTGCCTCTCCCCTCTGCCTGGTGCCACTTCAAGCCATCTGGCGTGTTCCCCAAAGTGCAAAGATTATCCAGGCAAAGAAACCCACAAAAAGGAAACCCCTCTTTGCGCCTGGCCAGAAACTTCCCAATCTCAGATAATGCTCCCTCTTCCTGGGTGGCCAGCAGGAGTCGGAGCTCACCCTGGCCACTTGCCCTGAGGGTGGGGCTTAGCCGTCTGTGATTTGCAGGCATGGGGCTAAAAACTCACAGTTTTATCTTAATAAATCTATCTCCCTGTCCAGCTCCCTCCAGATCAATGCCCCAAAGGCTCCCTCTCTGTGGGCTTCCAGAACAGTTCACCTGGGCAGAATCCTGTCCCCAGTCTGCCATCCTTTGTGAAAGAGATGGTGAGTGCCCATTTAAACCAATGCCATCTTGCCTTGGAACCAAATTAGGAAAAACAATTTTCTTATTCTTAATTGATCTAAAGATAAGTTTGTTTAAAGTGATAACAGTAACAATGTATTAGATGGTTATAACATGTGGGTAAGTGAAATAAATGCTTGTAATGTCATAAATGATGGAGAGAGAAATAAGAATACTCTGTCATTATATACCAACATGAGAATTGATATACTGTTATTTGATGGTGAACTTACATTTGTTTAAAATATATATTGCAAACTCTCTGGAACCCTCTAACAATAATTTAAAAGAAGTATAATTGATAGTGGTAAATAGATATAAAATGGAACCATTTAAAGTTCTCAATCAAAGCCTGAAAAGGCATAAAAAGAGAGGGAGTGGAAGAATTAAGGAAGTAAAGTAATGTATCGAAATCTTCTACAAATCTGAGGGATATAATTCCAAATATATCAATAATCACTTTATGTATGTATACTCTGAATATACCAGTTACAAGACAAAGCTTATCAGAGTGGTTAAAAAAGTAAGACCCAACAATATGATCTCTACATAAAACTCACTTTAAATATAAAGACATAGATAGACTAAAAATAAAGGAATAAATTAAGATATACCAGGCCAAAACTATTCAAAAGTAAGCTGTATTAGCTATATAAATTTCAGGAAAGCAGACTTCAGGAAAAGAAAAATTATGAGGGATAAATAAAAATTACATAATTATAAGGACTCAATTCCCCAAGTACACATAAATGTCCTAAATGTGTATATGCCTAATAACAGAAGTTCAAAATACATGAATCCAAAACTGACATAATTGAAAGGAAAAATAGAAAAATTGAGTATAAGAGCTGGATATTTTAATAATATTCATTCAGTAATTGATTGACTAAGCAAGCAGATAATCAGTAAGCATAAAATTGACCTGAAAAATACTGACAATCTATTTGATAAGAATACTTCATTCTACAATATCAAGATAGACACTCTTTTCAATCTTGCGTGGAATATTGTGGGCTGAGAAACTACTCATTTAAAGGAATAGAAAACATACAAAGTACGTTCCCAAGCCATAATGGAATTAAGTTAGAAGTCAATAACAGAAAAAATAGTTGTAAAATCTCCAAACCATTGGAGATAAAATAATATACTTCTAAATAACACATAGTTTAAAGGAAAAATTTTGAAATAAATCAAAATGAAAATAAATGTTATCAAATTTGGGGAATGCAGAGGTAGCATTTCTCAGAGGGAAATTAATACTATAGTATTAAATGCACATTTTATGAAAGAATAAATAGTGAAAGTCAATAATCTAAGCTTCTACTTTAGGAAACTAGAGAATAAATGAGTAATGTGACCTGGAATAAAGCAGACAAAACAATTAGAGCAAGATTAAATGTAATTGAAAACAGAAAAACAACAGAGTAATCAAGTAAAATCAAAGTTGATACTAACATTTAGCCAGGTAGTGGCAGTTTGACATTATTTATGAATTGTAAAAAGAGATATTGATTATGTTTGTAAACTAATCTGTTCCTCTGGGCATGGTATCCTTTGACTGTATTAAATTCAGATGTTTCACTTTTAGTTTATTCAATCAAGATTAGGGTTTTGATTCAACCACATCATTAGGGAAATCAGGGTTGTGTCCCTTCCCCTTTGGTGGGCTATATAAAGTAGTGCACAATCAAAACAAGGAAGTAGATACACAGAAAATATTCACAGAGGATCTTGCAGCCCAGGGAAGAGATATGAGCCTGATAGTTTACAGCTGACCTTGTGAAGAGACCAGAGCAGCAGATCCCAGAACGAAAGGAGCCCTGGGAAAAGCAATGAGACCTATGCCAGCCTACAGCTGAGGATGGAAGAAGCTGGAACCCATGGAGCCTTGGGTGAAGAAGTACCTCTTACGGTACCTTGATTTGGACTCTTTAGGGCCTTGTAACTGTAAGCTTTTACCCTAAATAAATAACCTTTATAGTAGCAACCGTTGAGTAATAATCATAATATGTTTCCTTGATATGAGGTGATAAGAAAGGCACTTTGTTTCTCTAGATTTCCTTCAAGAATTCATAACCCCAATTTAATTTTTGAGTATCAGACAAATCCCAATAAAGGGACATTCTACAAAATATTTCACCTGAACACTGTCAAGATCATGAAACACAAGGAAAGTCTGAGAAACAGTCCTAGCCAAGAAACTGAGCATAAGGAGACACAGTGACTATATGTTATGTGTAGTCTTGGGTTGGAAACTGGAATAGAAAAAGAATATTAGATTAAAACTAAAAAAATCTGAATATAATTTGAACTTTATTTAATAATACTGTATTAATATTAGTTCACTAATTTTAACTGATTTAATATGTTACTAATAGGGGAAACTGAGTACACTATGTATGGAGATTCTCTGTTCTATCTTCCTGAATTTTTGGAAATCCTTAAACTGTTCTTTAAAATAAAATTTTCTTGTAAATAAAAGCTAAGTGTCCTAAACATGCAATCATTGTTTAGCTTATTGCATTTACCTTTTCAAAAATTAAGTTCTTGTGTTATAAATATATTGTCAACCAGAAGTAGTTTCTTTGTATATACTAGTGCTTTTATTGACTAATATATTTACTAAAATTTTTGAGTTCTTTAATAAATAATCAACTTTCTGTTTTAGGAATGACTATAAATAATTAATGATTTGGTCATTCAAGATTTATATGCCCACTAAGGATTTCCTGACATTTTCTGATCCTAGAATAATTAGATATTTTGTTAGTATAATTAATATAATGTACCTCTGCTGCCTGGTCATTAAAATTTGTGATTATAAAACCTATATATGAGGGAAGTTTCCATTAAAATCATTTTCATTTGTGAGGGTGTTTGGGATTAAGAGTTCAAGGGAGCCTCATTGTTCACAAAGTAGAACAAACCATGAGCACAGCTAAAAGTAAACTGATAATCATTACATGTTTTAACTCTCCTTCCTGAGGCAATGTGGAATGTATGTAAGAGACACTGATTCGGCAACATGATATGGGAGAAAGAAAGTTTCTTTCCTCAATGGAGTCAGTCATGTTGAGAACATAATACATGCCTAGTTTCCTCTGGGTTTTTGGCAATGCCATTGAAGAATAAGTTTATATCATCTCTTAGATTGTAGAAACCTTGTCATGGGATAGGCAGGTGATGGTCAGGCCTTCAGAGTCATAGGCTTATTCCCCATAAGCACAGGATGAGGTTTCAGGATTAAGGTTAGGAAATTGTGATGTTGCAGATTAAAGCCTTTTTTCAAGTACATCAAAAGTTTTGCTGCAGAGAATAAAACAATCATGTGCAAAAAACAGTAGTAGGTTTGAGTTTTGAAGGATGCCAAATGTTTTTTAAAGAGATACAAAGGAAGTTAACTTGACTTATATTGATTGGACAAGCATTTGTCTGTCTCATAAGAGTGGGTATAAGCCAGATGGGCTTATATTGGACCAAATATAATGAACCAGGACTTGATTGGCTATTGGAGTTGCCCACTTTGTGGGGATTTCAATTTTAAAATGATATCAAGAGGATACTCAAGGGGCCTACAAATAGGAAAGTTTTAGGCTCTGAAGGTTCCCTAATGTTTTTTTCTCTATATTGTTTTAACTATTTCACCCCTTTCATCATTATCTAGGTTATTAGGACTTGACCAATTATGTTGTTACTCTATCATTTGCCACCAAAATCTCCCATGTTTCTTCACTGGTTTCACAGGTTAGCTTAAGTTTGAGATTTTATTTGTCCCATTCACTCTGATTTTGTATCCTTAATTTAATTTATAATTCATTGAGCTATTAGTGAAGTAATACCATTTAGGAGTCTATAGCTCAAACAATGAATGGGGGATATTATGAATATTATGATTAAGAGTATAAGTGCCTCTATTAGGACAACTCTGAGCCAAGGTCACCATGACCCTAGAGGCCAACCAAAAAGAGAATCAGATCAATCATATTTGGGAGATGTGTAAGCTGATTCTCATGCTTCTCTAGCATGGACATCTGCTGTTGGTACTCCTTGATAAACTTCTTTGAGTGTAATTTACAAATACACAGCAATGGATACCCACATTGTGTACACACATCCTTGAGAAACCAAAATATAGCCAATTGATTTTATAGAGCAATTTTGTGATACTCTAATACTTCATCAGCTAGTGAGATGATAGCCTATCCTTAGGGGGAGATAGATTTATCTAACTTTACAGCTAAATTTTCTATTATTATTTATAATCATATAGTGTATTTTCCAATGCAAATGACAACTGCTTAGTGACAAGGGGAATAACCCCAAGAACAGAAAACTTCATGAGTTCAGCCAAGATTAAAGTGTTTTTTCTACAATTTATTTAGAGCTGTCTCTCCTCTGGCAATTGTCTCATGACGAGTTTTTATAGTATGGGAAGAGAACATAATGTCCCTCATTTTTCTAAATTTCCATTTTGGAAACTAATCATAAATAACCATGTAGGTAACAGTGTAATAGGAAATAACACAATTTACAGGTAGTGCTTTGTATATCTTGTGTCTATGTAGAAAACAAGTCCCTTGGGGAGTGTGATAACAGTATCTATTGCCATCAGGAATGGGATATTGACTTTTAGGGCTGACTGCGTGTCAAATCCAAAGAGAGGATAATAACCATAATTATCTCCGTTGATACTTGAAAACTTGGTCCCATTTTACCAACAATTTCCTTTGAACCTCAGCCCACCAGAAATTTCTGTCCTGAGTGGAAAAAAAATTCTTATGTTATTAAAACCATAGTGCACCTGGAGAAATTTTGTGTCTATAAAGAATGCCTGTCCACTATACTTTGCTCCTATCTTATAAAAGTAAAAGGAGTCTTGTCAAAATAGAAACTGAACATTTGCTATGCCCTACATGGTGGCCATTGATGTCTCACTGGTTTATATTAAAATACCATACTCCTAGGTTTTAAAAAAACCATATCATAATCCCAGTGTGCCAGTTTGAATTTTGTGAATCCTAACAAAGTTTGTTCTTGAAACAATCCATTCCTGTGGGTGTGGGGCCCTTCGATTGCATTAAATTCAGTTAAGAAGCCCTTAATTCAATCTCTTGATTAGATTACTTTTGATTGAACTATGTCAGTAAGGAATGACCCAGCTTAGATCTCCACCACCTTGCTGTCTCCAATATAAACTGAGAACACACAGAGGGAAAGACAAAATGAAAAGGGGTCTCTGCCATATTTACCTGGTCATATAAGAGAGAGGACTACAGATTCACCTATAGCTGCAGAAAGACAGAAAAGTCCTGAGAGGCTCACAAAGATCCCTGGTCATCCACAGCTGAGTTCCCTGAAAAAGTAGAGAGAGACAAGCAGACCTGGCATCCTGCCTTGCCATGTGGCAGAACTCCAGAATCTGCTAGCAGCTGACCTTTGGTGAGAAAACATACTGATGATGCCTTGATTAGGACATTTTTGCTGCCTTGAAAGTGCAAGTTTTACACTAAATAAATCCTCTTTATTAAAACAACACATTTCTGGTATTTTTGCACTACAGCATTTGAAAAACTAAAAAACCCAGTTTCTGGGACTCTTAAGTTACAACCCAGAGTAACTCCAAAAAGAAAAACTATCTGATTGTTATATATGATGTTTTCTTTCAGATCCAAGTCTACAAGTGTAAGTGGGATGGTTATTAGAGAAATATCTATTTTGGGTCTAAGCAGGAAATAAGTAGAGATGCAGTGGTTACTCTAATTTGTTTCATTTGCTACATGGTATGCTAAAAGGACTAAATAATGGTGTTCTAGGTTGAAGTGCATAGGTCACAACAGGTTAAAGAAGAAATTTTAAAAAATCATGGTAAAAGTAAGGTGTAATTGGTGATAAAGATATGACAGTGTGAGGAGTGTAAGATAAATAAAAGAACATTTAGATAGTGAAAAAGAAGAGACAGGGAATATAGGAAATCCAGACAGGTTTTGATTCATGTTCTTAGGGATCATCTATTTG
Source organism: Cabassous unicinctus (assembly GCA_029593785.1). Taxonomy (NCBI): domain Eukaryota; kingdom Metazoa; phylum Chordata; class Mammalia; order Cingulata; family Chlamyphoridae; genus Cabassous; species Cabassous unicinctus. The sequence continues at coordinate 11,061 of JAQZBX010039833.1, forward strand.
TTCTGATGTCTTGGAGAGACATTTTCTTCAACAGATTCCATCTACTTCTTGAATCATTGTGTCAATTTTAGCTTTTGTGTGAAATAGGGGTGACCTCCCAAGAACTTACACATGTTTTACTTGTGATATGTGAACACAATTCCCTGTAGTTTTCCTGCCATTCTGGCGGGCACTAAAACTTGATAAAGTTACTGGAGGCCTTATAAAATAAATTCACAGGGAGAGGGCAGAAACAGGGAACCAGTTGGAACCCACAAGGAAAAGAAGAAGACATCCTCATGTGACAGAGAGAAGATATTCAAGTTGAGAAACTCCAAGATTTATGTCAACCAGTTCCAGAATATACCAAAACTGGGAGAAAGCAAGTCTTCTATCCTCTGAAACTCTGAAACAATAAGTTTCTATTGTTTAAGCCAACCCATTATGTTAATTGTGGCAGTAGCTCAAACAAACTAAGACAGCTACTGGCATTTGCCTAGAAATATAAATACAACACACAGGAACATAGATAAAGATTAAAAATATGTCTAAATTAGGCTACATAATTTAATCTACCACTGTGATTGATTGGATACAAGCTAATGTGTCTGTATATTATAGAATCTATTCAGACGAACATAAATTTAAAAGGAGTTGGTTACATAGCAGATTTTCAATTTTGCAGTATTCATAAGTATTAGTAGACTGAAATTGACCATGAAACAGAAGAATTAACCCCTGCCCCTCCTGAAAGAATGAAGACATCTAATGAATGATCTTCATATGCTGGAGAAAAGATGAAGACCTAAACCTCTCTTCACAGGAGAAAAAGATCTCAATACATGGCACCTGGCTGAGTTTCATCCAATATAAATTTAATATAGGCCGTATGTGCAACCACTAATTTTCTAGTAGCCAGATTTAAAAATTTAAAGGAAACAGGAAAAATAGTTTGAATAATGTTATAAATCCAATATATCCAAAATATTATCTTTTCAATATAAAACCAATGTAAAAATATTGAAATGATTTACATTAGCTTTAGGGGTACTGTCTTTGATATTTGGTATTTACACTTACAGAACATCTCAACTGTTAAGCTAAATTTTCATTAGAAATACTTAGTCCAGATTTAGATTATATGATTTTTGCAATTTAAAAAAAAGTTGCTCTAAATAACTGAAGCAAACTATCAATATATAAATTCAAATAAATGAAATTGTATAAAATGAAGAGTTCAGCAACTCAGGCACATTTGTCACATTTGACTAAGCCATCATATTGCAGTGCTTAGAGATAGGTTAAAAGGGATAATATGGTTCAAACAGTATGGGAGATCACAATCTAGAAATCTGTCCGTTGAGAGAAATGTCAAATATGTGTATTATATTTAAAAAGTTGACACAATGATAAAGAGTAGAATTTTGAGACAGAACAAGAAACCAGGGATGAGAAATGCAGACAGCCTAAATATTTTTAAATGAGGGAGGAAATGAAAAAATTCTTTCTTAATGTTAATTTGCCAGCCCTAGTGTTTAGAATAAGTTGAGTGTGTTGATAGATTATTTTACATGGAGTTTTCATAATTTTTAAATGTGACAGAATAAATATTCTTAGAAGTAACTGTACAGACTTCCATTTCACTTATTGTGGAATATTGAATATTCATACAAGCCTTCTAAAAGAACTGAACAGCAATTTCAAAGATGATATAACACAATAAAAATGTACCCACAGGTGAGTTGGAAAAGAGAATTACTTGACAAGGATCTTAAGACAGCTAGGATTAATATATTATATAAAATAAAAGATGAAAATGGAGATGATAGATGGACTTATGGAGATATAAAGAATAAAATAGAAATTCTAGAAGTAAAACTTATCTAGGTAAAAATAAAGAAAATAATAGATATTATATAAATATATTTCTGAAATTAGTAATCAATAGATGTGAATCAAAACATACTAGACATATCAGAAGACCTTACTTTTCATGGGAATCAGGTCAGCATAAAATATATAAGTTGAAGCAAAGAGAGGAAACATAATTTGAATATACACAACAGAATTAATACATGTGTAATTCAATGAAAATTTATAACTTACATGTTATTTTCATCGCAGGACAAATGTAGATTAAAAAAATGAGGTGTAGGAGAAGTGGCAAGATGGTGTTGGTTTAAAAGGGCACTCACCATTTCTCTAACAAGGGATGGCTGAGTTTGGGTACCCACAGAGAAGGAGGATTCAAGGTATCAATCTGGAGGGAGCTGGACAGGGAATAGGTTGCTCCAGGTAAAACCGTGATTTTTTTGCTCCATGGTTGGCGTGGATGGCTAAGCCCCACCCTCGGGGTAGGAAGCTACTGTGAGCCCTAAATCCTGCTGGACACACAGTAAGAAGGAGAATTCTCTGAGAGTGGGAGGGCTCTGATAAAGGGTGGAGAGAGGTTTCCATTGCTTGGGTTTGGTTGCCTGGACCCCATTTGAGCTTTGGGGTGCATACCAGCTGGCGTGATTTGGAACCACGAGAGGTGATTCTGATGAGGAAGCCTGATTTACCCAACCAATCTGGAATAGAGAAACTTGGCCTAGGAGGAGCAGAGTCAGGCAATTGACTAGTTCTGTGCTGAAAACTATCAAAATTTCAACTCCCCTAAGGGAGGTGGGCAGAAGAAAGTGCTTAATAAGCTTCCAAGGGCTTAGTCAGTGTCTCCTAGGAGGATGGGGTGGTCTGGAAAAGGGTTGAGAATCATTTCTCTGCAGTGAGTTCAGTCACGAGGGTCCACTTTGAATTTCAGAAGGGGACTCAACCTGACCAGGATAGGTGAGGCAGTTATCTTCTCACACAGGCTATTGCATCCTGCTGCCCTGGGAGAGAATGCAATAAAAATAGAAAGGGAGCAGAGACAGACAGACTCCTAAACATCAGTAATCTACCAAAATGCAATGACTCAAACCTGCCTGAAGGAAAGTGACTAAACAGATTTCTGAAGAGATAGCAGACCCAATGAGAAAGGTTAGTTCAGTGGAGGAGATTCTGCCTTGAATATACTAGGTCCCTAATTCAATTCCTGGCTCCTCTTAGAGCAGTGATACACTGGGATATCATACATCGAGCTTATACTTTAGAACAGGGATAACATAGACATTATTTTGGTATTATCTTCTTTGGGTCTCTTATTTCTCCTAAAAAAATGTTGTTTTTTAAAAAAATAACTTAATTTATTTGCTAAAACCCACTTCAAAACCTGCAGAAGGCAGGCTGCAGGGACATTGATTGATGAATACCGGCAACCTGAAAAGCTCCTCAGGGGCCTAAGAGGGAAGGCTGTTTTGCCTTAGTTTGTGTTTGACTGCTTGCTTGTTTGTTTGTTTGTTTTTCTGTTTGTTTTTTTCTTTCCTCTTTCTTCCCCACCATTTGTTTTCTTTTTCTTTTTTTTTCTTAATTAGGTACTGCTGTCTTGTTTTTGTTTGCGTGTTTCCTCTTCCCTGATTTACCCTTTTTTCAATTTTGTCTGCCAAAGCTATCTCTTTTCTTTCCTTCATCTTTGTATCTTCCATTTTCTGTTGTTGTTCTTACATTCCACCTCTTTTTGATTAGTTTTCAATTTTTCTGTTTTTTTTCTGCCTTGTCCATCCTCTTTTCTTTCTTTTATCAACTTTCTTTCTTTTTGTCTTTTCTTTTCTCTGTCCATTTTTCCTCATCATTATGGCTTTTTAATTCATTCTATATATTTTTCTCTATTTGTTTTCCCATTTCATTGTGGGTACACCATTTTTTTTATTCCTATTACTCTACACTGCTTACATGAGTTAAATATTCATTTTCCAAGGTCTTATATGGTTCTTCTTCCAACAATTATTATTGTTTTTACTATTATCCATTTTTCTCTTATGTCTTTTGCTTTCTCTGGCCCTAATTTTTTCCCTCAAGGGAACATAGACAACAACAAGGAAATAGAATGAGGAAAAAAGTGTCAAAGAGAAAACATAGCACACACACACACACAAAAGCAAGTAAATAAAACCCTAGAGTAGAGAGAGAAACTAATCAACTGAATAAACTGATCAAGATAAAAAGGTGACCAGACAGCAAGAAAAAATTACAAAACATACTAAGAAGCAGGAAGACATTGCCCAGTCCAATGAACAAACTAAAAATCAGGGAGAGATGCAAAACATTGAGCAATTAATCAAAGGCATCCAGACAAATATGGTGGATCAACAATGAAGTGAAGGAAGAGATAAAGGACATTAAGGAGGCACTAGGAGAATGCACTTAAGAAATTGTAAACATATATAAAAAGATAATGGATATGATGATGATGAATGGTACAATGCAAGAAATCAAAAATACACTGGAAGCACATAAGAGTAGATTTGAACATGCAGAGGAAAGAATTAGTGATGTGGAAGACAATACATCTGACTTCAGACAGTTAATAGAAGAGATTGACAAAAAGATAGAAAAATTCCAGCAGGGACTTAGGGATTTGAATGATAACAATAGACACACAAACATGCATTATAGGCATCCCAGAGGGAGAAGAAAAGGGAAAGAGGACAGAAGGCATGCTGGAAGAATAATGGCTGAAAACTTCCCAACCTTATTGAAGGAGATTGATGTACATGTCCTGGAAGTGTAGTGCATACCAAACAGTATAAATCCCAACACACTTACTCCAACACATATATTCATCACACTGTCCAATGCTCAAGACAAAGAGAAAATACTGAAAGCAGCAAGAGAAAAGAGAACCATTACATACATGCTAAGCTCAATATCATTAAGTACTGATTTTTCGTCTGAAACCACAGAGGAAAGAAGATAGTGGTATGACATATTTAAGGTACTTAAAGAAAAAAAAAAGCCTCCAGCCAAGAATTTTCTTTCCAGCAAAGCTGGCATTCAAAAATGATGGAGAGTTCAAAATATTAATAGATAAGTAGAATTAAAGAGAGTATGCCAATAAGAAAGCTGCCCTTCATGAAATATTAAAGGGAATTCTGCAGGTTGAAAGGAAAGAAAAAATGGGAGAGCGAGTGATGGAGGAGAATGTAAGAACAACTAAAAAGACAAAAAGAGAAATTAGAACAACATATAACATACAAAAACCCAAAGAAAATATGGCTAATGTAAGTAATTTTTTTAGAGTAATAACACTGAATGTTAATGGGTTAAACTCACCAGTCAAGAGACATACATTGGCAGTTTGGATAAGGAAAAATGACCCATCTATATGTTGTCTACAAGAAACCTACCTAAGACCCAGGGATTCAAGTAGGCTGAAAGTGAAGGGATGGAAAACAAATTTACAAGCAAGCAATAACCAAAAAAGTGCAGGAGTAGATACACTAATAATGGAAAAACAGACTTTAAATGCAAAGCCATTGTAAGAAACAAAGACAGACACTATATATTTGTAAAATGGGTAATCTTTCAAGAAGGAAAAACAATCATAAACATTTATACACCTAACCAAGATGCCTCAAAATTCATGAGGCAATCAACCACTGGAAAAACTAAGTACAGAAATAAATGCAGCTGCAATTATAGTGAGGGACTTTAAGACAGCACTAACAATATTAGACAGAACATCTCGACAGAGAATCAATAAAGAAACAAAGACTTTGAATAATTCATTAGGAGATCAGGACCTAATAAACATCTACAGAACACTACACCCAAATACAGTGGTATATACATACAGAGGGAAATTCATAGCTATAAATGCATACATCAAAAAAGAAGAAATAGCTAAAATCAAAGACTTAACTGCACACATGGAGGAATTAGTAAAAGAATAATATACTAACCTCAAAGAAGTAGAAAGATGGAAATAACAAAGATTACAGAAGAACTAAATGAAATAGAAAATATGAAAGCACTGAAAAATATAAACAAAAGCAAAAGCTGGTTCTTCAAGAAGATCAATTAAATTGACAAACCTTTAGTTTAACTAACAAAAAAAAAAGAGAAAAAAGATGCATATAAACAAAATAAGAATAGAGGAAGGGGATATCACCACAGACCCCACAGAAATAAAGAGTATTATAAGAAAACATTTTAAAAAATTATAATGCAACAAGAAGGATAATTTAGAGAAAATGGACAAATTCTTAGAAACATACATGCAGCCTACATTGACAAAGCAACAAAATTGATGAACTCAACAGACAAATCACAAATAAAGAGATAGAATCAATCATTAAAACCCTCCCTACTGGGCATAGAGGCAACATGGCATTGGTTTAAGTGCAGACTCATCATCTCTTTTGCCAAAATGGCTCAGTGGGGGAAAGAACCTGCCCGAGTGAGCTGTTTGGGGAATGCACAGAGCAGGAGACTTCATGGCATCGATATGGAGAGACTTGGACAAATTGCTCAAGGTAAAATCCTAAGGTTCTTGCCTCTGAGGCTGGAAACTGCAGGACGGCTAAGTCCCACTCTCAAGGCAAAGCCACTGTGAGCCCTGAGCCCCAACTCCAGCCAGCCACTCAGGTGGTGGGAGCATACTCTAAAGGTTGGAGGGCTCTGGTAAAGGGATGAGAGGGGTTTCTTTTCTGTGAGTTTCATTGCCTGGACCCCCTTTGATCTTGAGGAACATACTAGCTGGCTTGAGGTGGAACCAAGAAGGAGGGAGTGATGAACGTGCTGAGGTAGCCTGATTTACCTAACCATCCCGGTATAGAGAAATTCAGCCTAAAGAGGGTTGAGCCAGGCAATTGACTAGTAATGTGTGGAAAGCTATCAAAATTTCAACCCCCCAAAGGGAGATGGGCAGCAGGAGTGCATAATAAGATTCCAAGAGCAATTCAACTCTTGGGTATATACCCAGAAGAATTTAAAGCAAGAACATGAACAGATATATGCACTCCAATGTTCATAGCGGCATTATTCACCATTGCCAAAGTTAGAATCAACCCAAATGCCCATCAACAGATGAATGCATAAACAAAATGTGGTATATACATACAATGGAATATTACTCAGCTGTAAGAAAGAGTAGAGTACTAACACACCAGATAATATGAATGAATCTTGAGCACCTAATGTTGAATGAAGCAAGCGAGGCATTGAATGACAAATAATATATGACCGACCTGATATGAATTAAGCAATCTAGACAACTCAGAGTGCTAGAGACTGGAAGATAGATGTACAGGAAATAGAAAGGGAAAAGAAGGTCATGAACCAATGCCCATATGGATGAAAGCTATGATAAGGTGAAAGTGAGAAGATGAGCAGTGAAGGGATATGATAGGGGTGAAGGGATACTATTGGGTTGGGCAGTGCAAGATTTCCAGGGGGTAGGGTGGGCAGGATAGTTTGGACAGTCCATCAAACTGGGTAGAATTTTGGGGGAGGGAGAAGTTGAACACTGGGGATTGTTGGGCAAATGGGTGAAACTACAACGATGAGAATACCTTTTTGGCAATATGACAAGGAAGATTTACTAGTTTAGGGTGTTAGATAGGGCGGGGCATTTGTATAAGGCACACCTGGGAAGGCTTCAAGAGAGTGTTTGAGTGATCATTTTGTCATAGTGTGCTGTATCAGTGGTGTGAGACCACATAATGAGGGGGAAGGAGTTGGATTCCCATGCTGGGAAGGCCCAATATGTTCTCACACAGAGGGGACAGTGTCTATTGAGAGCATGGGCAGTTACTAATAGGGGAGGACAGACTAGTGGGTCTAGCCCTCAGCATTGAAGCAAATGTCTATGAACTTTGTCCTCTAAGGAGTGAAGCCTGGTGGTCACCATGGACCCTGAGGGGAGGGGGACAGAGGAATAGAATAGATGAAAGAGGGGGTATTCAGGGGGCAATGGAAGTGTGCGGCATGATCTTGCAATGATGGATACAGGCCTTGTTAAATTTCATCAAAAATTTGTATAAGTGTATGGTCTAAAATGTACGCCATAATGTAAACCATTGACCATGGTTAGTAGCTATGTTCAATATTTATATATCATTTGTAAGAAATGTACAATCCACATGTAAATTGATTACTAATAGGGAAAGGGGAAAAGGGTTAGGATGTTCAGTGTATGGGAGTCCCCTATATTCTGTATGTAAAATGTGACCTAAAAACTCTTTGAAGACAAAAAAATTGTAAGACACTGAGGAAGAAATGGAAGAAAATGCCACTGCACATACAGGACAACAGGAATGAAAGACAAATGTCAAAAAATTTTTATGAATATTTATTATTTTTAATACATCTTTTTTATTTTAGTTTAGTTTTAGTTTTTCTAAATTTTTATGTATTTTATTTCTTATATTTAAACCTATCATTATTATTTCATTTTTCTATTAATCAAATTTGGCAACATTCTCGGTTTCATTTTTGAAGAAGTTTTGAGTCACAGAAGAGTTACAACTATGGCAGGGGAGGATCAATGGTGTGGGGTGTCAGTGATAAGGGATACATGGGAGAAAGTTCACCTGGGCATACATATAAAATATACAAATATGCCCAAATGTTCATGGGGCATTGCCACTGTTGTTAGAGATTCACACAACAGCCAAAGAATTGTTGAATCCCCATCCTGGGGAGATCTGCCACATTCTGTAATGGAAAAGCAACAATCCCCCAAGGATGGTCCATTGATGGGTCCTTGGTATTGATGACTATACTAATGAGCCTTTTGCTTTTTAATTTGCAACTTGGCCGAGTGTTGTAGGGTGCCTAAGATTTACTTCCTGAGAGCCTCCTTGTTGCTCAAATATGGCCTCTCTCTAAGCCATACTCAGCCTATGAAGGCATTACCTTCCCCTCAGCAAGGTACATGACTCCCAGGGATGAGCCGCCCTGGCACCAAGGGATTACTTCCAAGCACCACCTGGTGATACAACTTGTAAAAGACTTTGAATAAAAGGGGAAAAGTAAAGACAAATGAGTTTATATGGCTAAGAGAATTCAAAGTGAGTCGGGAGGTCATCACAGAGGTAACGCTTATGCACATCTCAGCATGATCTCATAGATTGCCAGCGTGGACACTACCCCAATCAATGGGGCTCCTGAGGAATCTGGAGACATCCAGGTCCTGCGGTCATGGTGGATAGCTCTGGAGTTTGGTGTCTTGCCAGTGGACCCTACTTTGGAGACTGAGCCCCTGAGTGTGACAGAGTTGGACTCAGATATGACTTCTCTATGCATGCCTCTTCTTTCCATTTTGTTTGAACCTATAGTTGGTGCTGGAGTTGGTAGGTGTACGTCCAGGAGACTTGAATTTCTGGGCTGTCCATGTGCTGGCTGGCCCTGAGCCTCAGAGGAGTTGCAGCACCTACTGTCCATTTAACTGGACCCATCTCAGACAGCTAATGGGGAGGTGAGGAGTGCCAATCACCACACAAAGGAACCAAGAGAGTCCACAACTGCAAGCAAGAGAGTCCCATCCAACAGCCATATGTGATCAATATCCCCTATAAATTAGAGGTGGAGTGGGCATCACCACCCCAGAATCCTAAGGATTGGTGAATAAAATATGGACTGGAATATCCTTACTGATGTTCTCCTATAGACTTATTGTGATTCCAGCAATGGATGATATTATATCACTGATGTAGAGACAGTGGCCAGGGGAGGTGCTGAAGTCAGGGAGAGGGAAAAAGAGGTGTAATATAGGGGCAATTTCAGGACTTGGAATTGACCCAGATGACATTGTGGTGACAGATACAGGCCATTATATATCCAGCCATAGCCTATAGAATTGAGTGAGAGACAATGTAAACTGCAATGTAAACTATAGTCCATGCTTAGGGGCAATGCTCCAAAATGTGCTCATCAATTCCAGTAAAAGTGTCCTACAAATGAAAGAAGTTGTTAATGTGTGGAATAGAGGGATGTCTGGGTGGTGGGACATATGGAAATCCCATATATTTTTTATGTAAAAAATTATGTTATCTAAGTATCTCTTAAAAATAAATAAAAAATAAATATAAAGCAAAACAAAACAAACAAACAAACAAAAAACTCCCTACTAAGAAGAGCCCTGGACATGCTGGCTTCACAGGTGAATTCTACCAAACATTCCAGAAAGAATTAACACCAATCTTGCTTAAATTCTTCAAAAAAAGTAGAAAAAGAAGGAACACTACCTAAGTCATTCTACGATGCCAAAATTACCCTAATACCAAAGCCAAACAAAGATGCCACAGAAAAGGAAAATGACAAACCAATCTCTCTAATGAACCTAGTGGCTAAAATCCTCAACAAAATACTTGCTTATCATATTCAACAACACAACAAATGAATTATACACCATAACCAAGTGGTTTTCATCAAGGGTATGCAAGAATGTTTCAACATAAGAAAATCAATCATTGTAATACACCACATAAACAGACTGAGAGAAAAAAAAAATCACATGATCATCTCTATAGGTGCAGAAAAAGCATTTGATGAAATACAGCACTCTTTCCTGATAAAAACACTGCAAAAGACAGGAATAGAAGGAAAATTTCTGAACATGATAAAGGGTATATATGAAAAACCCACAGCTAACATATTCAATAGTGAAATGCTAAAAGCTTTCCCTCTAAAATCAGGAACAAGACAAGGATGCCCACGAATACCACTCCTATTTAACATTGTCTTAGAAGTATTTGCTTCAGCAATGAGGCAAGAAAAAGATATAAAAGGCATCCAAATTGGAAAGGAAGTGAAAATTTTACTATTTGAAAGTGACAAGAACCTATACATAGAAAGCCCTGAGAAATCTACCACAAAGCTTATAGAACTTATGAGTTCAGTAAAATTGCAGGTTATAAGATCAATACCCAAAAATCAGTAGCATTTCTGTACACCAAAAATAAGCAATCTGAGGAGGAAATCAAGAAAAAAATACTCTTTCCAATAATAACTAAATCAGTCAAATATTTAGGAATATTTTAACTAAAGATGTAAATGATTTTATACAAAGAAAACTACACAACACTGTTAAAGGATATTAAAGAAGACTTATAAAATGGAAGAATTACCCCTGTCCATAGATAAGAAGATTAAATGTCATTTAAATGTCTCTCCTACCCAAACTAATCTACAGATTTAATGCAATCAACATTGCATTTGAAAATCAATGCAGCATTTTTTCCCGAGCTGAAAAAACTAACTATGAAATTTATTTTGAAGAGCAATAGGCTCTGAGTAGCCAAAGACATATTGGAGGAATCACACTACCTGACTTTAAAACATACTACAAAGCTACAGTGGTCAAAACTGTGTGGTATTGGCACAGTGAAAGACATATAGACCAATGGAACCAAAATGAGTGTTCTGATATAGATCCTAGCATATATAGTCATCTGATATTCAACAAGGCCACCAAGCCCACCCACTGGGAGAGAATGGTGCTTCAATAAATGGTGCTTAAAGAAATGGATATCCATATCCAAAAGAACGAGGGAGGAACATCATCTCATACCTTACAGAAAAATCAACACAGGATGGATCAAAGATCTAAATATAAGAACCAAGACCATAAATACTTTGGAAGTTAATGTAGGGAAACATCTACGGGACCTTGTAATTGGAAATGGTTTCATGAACATCACACGCAAAGCACGAGCAGCAAAAGAAAATATAGATGAATGGGATTTCCTCAAAATTAAAGACTTTTGCACCTCAAAGAACATTATCAAGAAAGTAAAAGGGCAGCCTAACCAATGGGAGAAATATTTGGCAACCATATTTCTGATACGAGGTTAATATGCAGCATATATAAAGAAATCCTACACCTTGAAAATAAAAAGGCAAATAACCCATTTAAAAAATGGGTAAGCTACTTGAAAATACATTTCTCCAAAGAATAAATACAAATGGCTAAAAAG
>JAQZBX010039834.1:0-11360 GCA_029593785.1 Cabassous unicinctus
TGAAGGCTGAAGACAGATTATTAGAAATGGCAAATATAGAAAAGACAAAATAAACATATGCATATGCATGTGTGAGGATACAGAAGTAATACCGAGTGTTTTAGAACAAAAAGACATGCTAGAATTTCAAAAATACAGGGGAGGTCCTCAGTGGAAAGATCTGCAAATTTGTTAAACAACATAGTATGATTTTTTTTTTACAAATATAGAAAAAGCTGCAAAAGTGTTGAAATAAATGTATCATCATCTAGGATGTTATTTTTCAAGTTTCCACATTCAAGTCACACCATTGTTTTCTTGACTTAAATATTATCTTGCCTAAATGATTATTTAAATGTCTCATAGGCATCTAAAGATTAGCATGTTCAAAATCTCATTTTGATCAAACTCACCTCTCTTAGTAACTTGTCTGCTAAAACAAATACCATACAGTGGGTTGGCTTGAAAAATGGGAGTGGTTGTCTAACAGTGTTGAGGTTAGGAGAAGACCAAAATTGAGGTGCCCCAAAGACTGTGGTGTTCTGGGGCTGGCTGCTGGTGATTCTCAGTCCCTGGTTTTTCTGTCATAAGACAATACACATAGTGATGTCTTCTATTTTCTTCTCTGGTTCCTTTGACTTCCAGCTTCATCTTTTCTTTCTAGCTTTCTCTTTCTATGTCTGAATTTCATTCTGTTTACAAAGGACACTGGCAATCTGTATTAAAGTCCAATGTGATTCATTTTGGACACACTTTAACTGAAATAACATCTTAAAGAAATCTTATGTACAGTGGGTCCACACCCACCAGTATGAGGACCTAGAACATGTCCAAACTGAGGTACACAATTTAATCTCTCACACCACTTTAAACCATTTCCTCTAATATTCAAAATTGTCATGAACATTCACCCAGCTGCAAAAGACAAACATGAGTGGGTGATCCAACCTCCATCTACCATTCCATCATACATGTCTTATATAATTCATTATATTGATTTTGTTGTATATGCCATTTTGTTTCTGTGCCAACCGTTTTTTCAAATGTTCTTTCTCTCTCTCTCCAACTCCTTACCTTTGACCTAAGTTAACATTTCTCTTTCACCTGGAACCCTATAACTACTTCTTGACTCATTTCTTTACTTTTATACTTGGTCCACCTCTACTCTTTTCTAATTATATAATTCATCACTTTCAGAACAGCCAGAGAAATCGTTTTTAAAGCTAAAGGTAATTCATCTAATTTAAAACTTCTCAATGTCTTACATTTCACTTAGAATAAAATACAAATATTAATTGTGGCCTAAATTATCTGTTCCCACTAATTTTCCAGTTCTTTCATAATCCAGTCAAACTGGCCTCCATTATGTCTCCCCTTAAAAACAAATAAAACTAAGCTCTTCTTTGCCCCAGCATATTTTCAAGAAATGTGCTCCTTCCTGTAATCCTAGAATGTTTTTCTCTGATTTATTGTATAGTTGGTTCCTTCTCATCCTTCAGGTTTCAGTTCAACTGTTACCCTCTCAGAATAGCTGTTTCTTAGGGAAAATAATTCTCCCAGGCTGTAACGATATACATTCTTGTTTAACTCACTTACTGAACTTATCACAATATAGAATTATCTTGTTTATATGTTCCCTTACCAGATTTTAATTTGTCCCCTGTCTTTGGAAAAGAAGATCTATGAGGTGAAGGAAAAGTGATTTATCTGAAGCTTGAACATTACCTAGCAAAGAGGAGGAACTCACCAAATAGTTGGTAAATAAGTAAAGAGAATGTTTTAAAGAAATTAAGAGAAAGAACAATGATTGGTGTCAGAAAGAAATTGGTATCAGATACTGAGCAGATTTAGGTGTTATCTTCGTCTTATTTCAAAAATTCTTTTTATGTTGTAATTTCATTGCTTTCCTTATTGCAGAATTGTTTCCTACTCTTCTTACTAATCTATTCTTTCTAGAAGAAGAGAAAAAATGGACACAGCTCTTAACTTCTAGAGATCAGGCATTTATGATGATATAGTCTTGACTCTCTGGAAATTAGTCTGAAATCTATGGATAAGAGACTATTACAGGACTTTTTTATAACCATTAGAACCATTGACTATACTGGAAAGAGACTCTAATTTACTTTGTTAGGTGCAGGTGACTATCTTTAAAATGAATAACTATAGGAAAGTATTCAGCCATATTATAACAACATATCAATCCTTTGACATATATATGCAATAAAGTTATCATAGAAGCACTATAAAATTTTGTTTATTATTATTAAAATAAAAAAGATATTAATTTTAAAATTTACGATACCAAAGATTATGGCCAGACACATTTTATAAATTAATTTTTGTATGATTTTATTACAATATAAAATTCTGTAATAAAAACTTCCCCCAACTGACGCACTATTCTGGATCATATATAAATTTGCTTTTCTCTCTCCCAAATAATTGCAAAGTTTACCAAACTGAGAGGCTTGAATTTAATAATTAAGTTAGAATACTACATAATTTAAGGAAACCTCACCCAAGGAATTGCCCTTGCCATCTAAATGCAGTCCTAGAAAATAATTCCTTGAATTTTGTAATCACTTCTTTTCTTGCACATATAGATGAATTTCCAAACTCTTACAAGGATTGAAATTTCACCTGAGTGACAGAATTTTTTCTCATAGGGGTCTCAGAATGTCCAGAGCTCCAGATTCCCTTCTTCCTGGTCTACCTGGTGATCTATGAACTTCAGTGACAGGGAACCTGGGCATCATCACCCTCACCAGTGTTGACTCTCAACTTCAAACCCCCATGAATTTTTTTCCTCCAACATTTGGCTATCATCAGTCTTGGCAATTCTACCATAATTGCCCCTAAAATGCTCATGAATTTCTTAGCAAAGAAGAAAACCACCTCCTACTATGAATGTGCCACTCAACTGGGTGGTTTCTTGATTTTCTTAGTGGCTGAGAATTTCATGCTAGCTGTGATGGCCTATGACTGCTATGTGGCCATTTGTAATCCTCTGCTCTACATGCTGGTGGTATCTCCATGTATCTGCCTTCTGGTAGTGTCCCTCACCTACCTCTGTAGCTTTTCTTAACTGTTGTGGTTTCATTGTGTGTGTTCTCTGTGTCTTAGTGTTCTTCCAATGTAATCAATCATTTTTACTGTGATAATGTTCCACTGTTAGCATTGTCTGGCTCTGGTACTTACTTTCTAGAAACAGTAGTCTTTATTTTTTCAGGTACAAATTAATTTTTCTCAATAACTATAGTTTTAGTATCCTATCTCAACACTGTCTTGTCCATTTTAAGGATACATTCCTCAGAAGGAAGAAAAAAAATTCTTTTTCACCTGTGCTTCTCATATGATGGCAGTCACTGTTTTCTATGGGACACTGCTATTCATGTATTTGCAACCTCACAGTAATCATTCATTAGATACTGATAAAATTGCTTCAGTGTTTTATAATCTGGTGATACCCATGTTGAATCCCCAAATCTATAGCCTGCGGAATAAGGATGTGAAGGCTGCTTTAATGAAACTCCTGAAAAATCCATGTTTTTTCTTTAAATCAATGTCAATTTAGAAATCTATAAGTAAATGAAGAGGTGGTTGATGTAGTTTGTCATTTTGTCCCAGAAAGTCAATTAAAGGAGATGAACATATTCATAAACCTTAGAGAAATGCACCTTCCCATTCACTCCCCCATCACTGACACCCTGAACCAGTCATCTTCCCCTGCCACTGTTGTGACCCTTCTGTGATCAAAAACCTCTCCAAACATGAAGCCAACAAAATAACCAAATACAATTAATTAGAAAGTGAAATAATGTTTAAAATAACCAATAAATTACAAAAAAAATTAAAACCAGGCTTACAAGTGAGCCTGGGAATTAAAAGAGGCTAGGATTTGGCAAAAATCAAATTAAAATTTAAGCTGGTTGCTGGAGTTGTGAAATTAATAAACAGATAGTGTGTTCACTAACTTTGCCAGGACTAAGCAGGTAGACTGGAGTAAATATTTCTAGGAGTCAAGGGAGATATAAGGTAAAAATAAGTTTGAAGAGAGCAACAAAACATGGATGAGAACAGTAAACCAATTTCATTCTTTGGCTGTTTTCTTACCTTCTATTTATGTGTGGTTGAGTAAACTACTATATTTCAAAACACTGTAAGAACAGATTGCTAAATCCTTGTTACTGGTAAGTTAGCCAAATTGTACTGAAGTGTATTTAAAATAAAATGCCATAACCTTGCCAATATTTTGAGTGGGGAAATACAACCTATTGAATTTGTAGTCTAAATTCTAAGAACCAGCATATGTTAGAAATTATTTTATTCCAATTAATGAAATTTACGCATTTTTTTGAAAGGCACAGGGCTCCATCAATGAATATGTTTTCATGCTTGATACTACTTGATTAATAAATTTAGATGAATCTGAAAAGATTTTCATTTATCTCTGCTCTAACTATTACTCTTTTATTGCAGGTATAATAAATGTACTAGATTATGGTATTCTTAAACATTTAGTAGATTGAATTTCGGAAAGTTCCACAAGTGACAAAAAGGGAAAATTTACTTTGATTAAAAATTTTGTTCCATTTTCTGATAGTTCTTAAACTTTGTGTGTCCATCAAAATCTATTTTACAACTTGGATTATATACAGGTGACCAGGATATATCTCAGGCAAAAAATCAGAATCACCAGATGAAGGTTAATTAATCTGATATTTAATAAGATCCAGAAGTAATTATGGCATTGCATTTTAGTAATGAATCTTGACAAATAATCATAGAGCTAGACCTGAAGAAATATGTGATCAATCAAATTAGCATTCTATGAAAGTGTTCACTTTGCTTATAAGAGGGTTCCAGTGTTAAGTAGCTTCTTCCAGTATAGACACCAAAACTTTGGACATGATACTTATATCAGAAAAGAAATGTAATTATTCAAGACAAAACTAGACTCAGAGACATGAAAAACTATAATTCAATATCTTTGAAACTGCTTTAGTATTGTCACACTTATTACACTTTTAATGTCAATATATTTTTCCCCTTGATTAAAGAATGGAAAGGTAGGGGAAAGCTCTCTTGGATAAGGTAAGATTTTAATTTAATATATATCATCTTATCTCAGCCCTACATTCCTGGTCATTTTCAAATTTGTTTTATTATATTTCCATCCTAATATGGAATGCCTGTAATTTTAATTCCACAGCATTAAAGAAGTAACAAATAATTTTTTAATCTTTTTGTGTATAAAGTCAACTTTGGATCCCGTTGAATTATTACAACGTTAGGTTTTCTATTTAAACATGGAATAAGTATGACCACATAATAAAGAACAATATTTGTCTCATCAAACTAATTATTTTATTAGCTATTAAGATGGTCTTCAAATGGAAATTTTTGGATTTAAGAAGCAGTGCTTAGAAGACCATTAATTTGTGTATAATCAAATAAGGCTAATGAAATATGTTAGATTCAGCCAGATCTATAATATAGTGAAGGCAAATTTTTAGCTGAATTTTAAAGTAAGTTAAGTTAAATAAAATCATTATTTCTTAATGTAAACATTCTCAGTTCAAACCAAAGTGATAATAAATTAATGTAGTTATTTGTATGTGTACATGTAACCATGATGGCATTTCCAGTGAAGCAGAATAATAACCCTCCTTTGAAATTAATTTACTGTGAAATGTTTGAGCCTCTAGACTAGCAATTGACCTGCTACTGTGAAAAATATCCCAGAAAACACTTAACTTCATTTTTACCCTAAAGTATAGAGAGATTGTTAAAACACTCAGAGCTTTATGATAAAGTTGTGTAAAGTCAACGTGCTTTTACATTTTTTGTTGTACAAACTAACAGTGACATGGTTGTAATTTTATTTGGAAGGAGATTTCTGAGTCTCTTTCTTAATCTTCAGAAGTTTCTTCCAAAAACTCAAGTGTAAATATTCCCCAATCTTGTCTTTTTTTAATTTTTAATTTTTTATTATTTATTTTTACCTCCTTTCTGTTTTGAATCAGGGAATTGGGTTTCATCTATTTTTTCATTTGTTACTCACTTTTAAGAAAGGTGTCACATTTTTAAAAAAGTAGAAAAGAAAATGCCTAGAGGAATTAAGATGCCACACTGGAAAATCACTGTATCTATAAATGTATAGACGCCCTTATTACCATGTAAATAGAAAGGGGTAGTAATGTAAAATATATATATAGAAGAAATGATAGGTTAGAAGTAGCAAGAAGTATTTCCTCATATTGGTGATTTAAAAAGATATTGTTTCATGCCAAAGAGGATGATATGAGAGGGTATCATTAAAAGGTGACATCACTGGTAAAAATGATAGAGTCCCAAAACAAATAGGGTGAGATGGAAAATCCAAAGCGGATGAGCTGAAGCATAGAGATTGGATGCATAAAGATACAGTATAATATGCATATAATATATGCTAGGCTGAATTTTCTTTGTTTTCATAGTTTAAGTCACTTATGGATCACATAATGAGAAAGACTTCCTCAATGAGCAACATATTACAGTAACAAGAAATAAAGCATTAGAATCTATTGTGATATTCTTAGCATGTGACTTGGGCACATTAACCACACTGGGAAGGAAATAATCAGAAATCAACATATCAAAAACAGAAGCCTCTCCTGAAAACTGGAAGCTTCTAATGTGAGTAGAGTCTGGCACACTCATCACAATCTGCCTATTACAACAGAAGCCAATCACAAATCCCTTGAGCAAAGAAGAATAAGATTAGGAGCCATGTAAATGTAAAGTTGAAACAATTCTAAGACTAAGGTCAAATAACATCACAATTCCTAAAATAGGAAGACATTATGAGAAGTTAAGAAACAGCTGTTTTTATCATCTATTATGACCACAGTTTTTGAGACAAGAATTCATTTCTGATTTGTAAGTTGATTTATACAAAAGACTAACTTGCTACTAGAATAATGAAAATATTCTAAAAATGACTGAAGTGATGAATACACAACTGTGCGATTATACTGAATACCACTGATTGTACACTTTGGGTAGATTTATGCTTTATTAATATGTATCAAAAATTTTAATTGCTAAAAAAATACTAACTTGAAATTAGTAATAAAACTGGAAAATATTTAAGTTCTGGAAGTTATAATTTTCATCAAGTACTCTATATTTCTGTCAGAGTGCTAAGTAATAAAGTATAGATATTATATAGTTGAAAGATCATAATAATCTATCCCTCCCCTCCCCTCCCCTCTCTTCCCCTCTCCTCCCTTCCCCTCGCCTTCCCTTCCCTAACCAGGGCCAGGGATTGAATCCCAGACTTCTCGTATGTGAGCCACAGCAGAACCCCTGAATTGGTTTTTTCGTTTCAATGCTTGCTCTTTGTCTTTTTGTTTTTAGGAGGCACCAAGAGCCAAAACCGGGACCTCCCATGTGGGAAGCAGGCACTCCACTGCTTGAGACACATACACTCCCCTCTATTTGTACTTTTAACATGAATTAACATAGCACAAATATTTTTTCAGCAAAGGTAACTCAGTCTTTGAGATTAAATAAATTGCCAAATTCTTATAACTTATAAATGGCAGAACTGATATACAAACCATGAGTTTGACTCAAAAGCTCACACTCTTAACGAATATGTAAAACTTCATAAACATAAAGTCATGTTGGGGGTCATACTTTCAGTACACAAATCCAGCTATGTTTCAATATTTGTAGAATGTGCATAGTCATAAATCAGGCTTCAGATTTTATAGCACCTGGATAAATTGAGACTTAGCCATAACATTTTAAAAATTCTGATATTGTAACTTTATGATGTTTTTAACAATTTTATTGAGGTTTAATTTATATACCACAAAATTCACCTATTGTAGGTAAATGGATTTTAAGCAAATTTATTTGAGCAAATTTGTAGAATTGTACAACCATGATCCAGTTTGAAAGTTGCAAGTTTTCAAAATCATTGGTTTTAAATAATGTATAGAGTTATGTAAATATACCATGATCCAATTATTAAATATTTCTATTAACATGAATAGTTCCCTCATCCAAATTTCTAATTAATTTTCACTCCCACATAGAGCTCCAGCCAACTACTGATCTACATTCTTTCTCATGGCTTTGCTTTTTGGGAAATTTCATATAAACAAAATCATACAATATGTAGTCATTGGTGTCTGGCTTCTTTCACTCAGCATAATGTTATTTTGTGTGGGTATTTTATCCATGTTGTAGTATACATTAAAAGTCGATTCCTTTTTATTGCTGAATAGTATTTGTTTATCCATTTATTAGTTGATGGACATTTGGATCCCTTCCAGTTTATACCTAATATGAATAATGCTGCTATTAACACTTGTGTACAGATCTCTTTTGTATATGTTTTTTTTTCATTTTTCTTTGGTAGATATGTAGGATTAGAATTGCTCTGGTGATTGGTGATTCTATACTAAATCTTTAAAGAAACTTCCAAAAAGTTTTTCAGAGTTTTCTGTTTCTTCACATCCTCACCAATACTTGGCTGTAGTCACTCATTTTTATTAGAGCCATTATAATGAGTGTTTATGTCATCACATTATAGTTTTAATGTGCATTTTCATAATGGCTAATGGTATTGAAGATAATTTTAGAACCTTAATAGTCATTTATATATATATTTTTTACAGTATCCAACAAATCATTTTCATATTTTGTTATTGGGTTATTTGTCTTTTTATTGAGTGCAATTTTTCTTTATATATTCTGGATACATGATCTTTACCAGACCTGTGATTTACAGATGTTTTCTCCCATTCTGTGTCTTGTCCTTTCATTTTCCATATGATATCTTTTGTGCTTTGAAAATCAAATTTTTTTATTATTGATGAGACTCAAATTTTTAATTTTTTCTTTATGGATCACATTGGAATGTTATTTCTATGAAATATTTGCCTAACGTAAAGTCAAAATTGTTTTTTCCTATTTTTACTTCTAGAAGTTTTATAGTTTTTATGCTTACATTTATGTCTATAATCAATTTTGGGTAATTTTTTGTGTAATGTTTGAGGTATAAATATCCAATTTCCATGGGAACATTTGGTGATAAAACAGAAAATTCTTCACTGAAATGCCCTGGAATCTTTGTCTCAAAACAGCTGCCCCAAAACATATGGCATTATTTCTTGGCTTTACATCTATATTTATGACAATGATGCACTCTCTCAATTACTGTAGTTTAGTTTTGCAGTCAGATTGTGTAAGTTCTGAAAATTTTTCCTTCGCTTAAAAAATTGTTATGACTATTTTAATTCTGATGCATTTCCAAATGAATTTTAAAATCTCTTTGACAATATTGACAAAAAAAGTCTGCTGGGATTTTGAAAGTGATTGCACTGAATCTTTAGGTCAATTTGTGGACAAGTGGGAAGCAGATGTGGCTCAAGCAGTTGGGTGCCTGCATACCACATTGGAGGTCCCATGTTTGGTTCCCAGTGCCTGTTAAAGAAGACAAGCAAGACAGCAAGTTGTTGTGACAGGCTGGTGTGGTTAGCTGACACAACAGGATGATGCAAGGAGATGACACAATGAGGGGACACAACAAGGAAGCATAATGAAAGACACAACAAGCAGGGAGCAGAGGTGGCTCAAGTTATTGGGCTCCTCCCTTCCACATGGGAGGTCTCAGGTTCATTTCCCAGTGCATCCTAAAAAGAACATGAGCAGACACAGAGAGCAGACAGTGAGCACAAACAATGGGGCAGGAGGTGAGAAATAAATAAATAAAATACATATTTTAAAAAATTGTGGAGAATTACCCTCTTAAACATTTTGAGTCTCTTAATCCATTTACATGACGTATGTCTCTTTATATAAAGCTTTAGTTTCTCTCAGCAAGGTTTTGTAATATAGAGCTGTATTAGTCAGCCAAAGGAGTGTTGATGCAAAGTACCAGAAACTGTTGGTTTTTATAAAGGGTATCTGTTTGGGGTTAAAGCTTACAGTTACAAGGCCCTAAAGAGTCCAATTCAAGGTACCATAAGAGGTATTTTCTTACCCAAAGTCTGTTGCCAATTGTTGATGCAAGATGGAGGGTGATATCTGTGAGGGTTCAGCCTTTCTCTTTCCTCTTAAGGCTCCATGGGCCCAACTTCTGATCTCAGCTGTAGGCTGGCATAGAGCTCACCTTCTCTGTTCTGTTCAGCTACAAACTATCAGGCTCATCTCTGTTCCCTGGGCTGCAGGATCCTCTTCCATATCTATGGAGCTCCTTTTTTTTCCCTCATGTTCCTGCTTCTATGTTCTTGATTGAGCATCCATTTATATTGCCCACCAAGGGGGGAGGGGCTCAACCTTACAGGCCCTAATGACATGGTTGAATCAAAGCCCTAATCTTGATTTAATCAAGTAAATGTAAAGGCTTTGAATTTAATTCAGTCAAAAGGTATCAAGCCCAGAGGAACAGACCAGTTTACAAACATAATTAATATCTCTTTTTGGAATTCATAAATAATATCAAACTGCCACAATATTGTATAAGCTTTGTCTTTTTTGTTAAACTTATTTCTATGTATTTTGTTATATTTGATGTTTGATGCCATAACTCTTGTGAAAGGAATTAGATTCTTAATTTCATGTTCTGATCATTAGCTGTTAATATGGTGAAATAAACATAAATTTTGGATGTTGATTTCTCTCTTCTATCTTGCTAAACTTATTAGTTCAAAATAATTTTAAAAATTCCTTAGAAATGTCTGTAAGGAGTATCAAGTGTCTGTGAACAAAAACATATTTGCTTCATCCTTTCCAAACTTTATGTTCTACATCCTTGTTGATTTCTAGATATTCTGTCTGTTACTGAAAGGGGATATTTAAAGTCTCCAGCTATTACTCCTAAGTTGTCCATTTCTACCTTCAATTTTGTCCTTTTCTGCTTTGTATATTTTTGTGCTCCATGTTAGGTGTGTATTTATTTATGAATTTGTAATTGTCATGTATTATATTGATGAATTGCCTCTTTTATTATTATTAAATATACTACTATGTCTCTAGTAACATTGTCTTGCATCTATTTTGTTGCCTATAAATACAGTTAGCTCCACTGTCATGTTTGATTGCTACTCATGTGGTAAAATTTTTCATCCCTTAACTTTAAACTTATTATTGTCTCTGAATGTAAATTGTACCTCTCATAGGCAACTTATAATTGGATTTTGTTTGGTTGTCTAGTCTCTTAATCTCTGAAATTTTTTTGGAATTTTTATTCCAACTACACTTAAGTAAATTATGGTTAGATTAATATATTTCATGTTGTTATTTGTTTTCTGTATATCTCATGTGTTTTAGTTTTCTATTGCCTCTCTGATGTCATCTTTAAACCACATCTAACTTAATAT
>JAQZBX010039834.1:11460-22983 GCA_029593785.1 Cabassous unicinctus
CTCAGCTATAGGGTGGCATAAGTCTTGTCTCTCTCCCAGGTGCTTGTTTCTTTCCAGGCTCAGATGCTCTGTTCTCTTCATAAGGTCAGCTGTAGACTATCAGTCTCATCTATCTTCCTGGGGGTCTTTGCCTTGTCTAGTGAGCTGTCTGTCTTCCTCTGTGTTCTTATTCTCTGTGTGTCTAGTTCCATAAAAATGTCTGTTTTATCAGTCCAAAGGGGGCTGGGACTCAACGCTGAGTTGCACGCTAATGACATGTTTGAATCAAAGCCCTAATCTTAACATAATTTAATCAGACATCTCAGCTGAATCTAATACAAAGGATTATTATGCCCAGAGGAATAGACCAGTATACAAACATAATCAAATATCTTTTTTTGTCCACTAAGCATGGTTTCTAGTTTACATTGTAGTTTACACTCTTTCCCACTCAATTCTGTAGGTTATGACAAGATATATAATGGCCTGTATCTGTCATTGTATTGTCATTCAGGTTGATTCCCAAGTCCCAAAAATGTCCATGGATTATACCTTTTTTCCCTCTCTCTACCCTCAAAACCTCCATTGGCCCCTGCCTCCACATCAATGATATTTCTTCCATTTCTAGAATCACAATAAGTCTATAGTAGAATATTAGTAAATCTACTTTAGTTCATAGTTCATTCCCCAATCCTGAGTATTCTGGAATGGTGATGCCTACTTCACCTTTAATTGAGGGGAGGCTTCAATCCCATATGGCCAGTGGATGGGACTCTCTTGCTTGCAGTTGTAGGCACTCTCGGTTCCTTGGTATTTGTTCTCAAACAGAAGAGCAGGAGTCTCTCAAGAGCATGGGTGGTGCCTCAAAAGGGAGGACAGACCCAGTGTGTCAAGCCCTCAGTATTGTTGCAACTAACTATGAATATTGTCCTTCAAGGAGTGAAGCCTGGTGGATGCCGTGGACCCCAAGGGGAGGAAGAGGAGGAAAGAATAGATGGAACAGGGGTTATTTTGGGAGTGAAGGAAATGTTCTACATGTTCTTGCAATGATGCATACAGTCCATGTTACGTATCATAAAAAATTTATAAAAGTGTATATTTCAAAATGTAAACCATAATGTAAAGCATTGACCATGGGGAACAAATGGAAAGAAATGTCACTGTACATAAAGTTCAACTTATCTTACAATGATGAAAGGCAAAATGCCAAAATTCTAAAGAGATTTCTTTTGTCCTCTGTGATCTTTAATTTTCAAATTTAATTGGTCAGCTTAGATAGGAAACTCAGGCCATTCACTGATTTCAACAAAAACTCCTGGCAAAACTATTATTTAAGAAATTTTATAAATTTATTTTTATATTATGGGAATATATTGCACTGAAAACATATATCTCCCCTGCTCTGGATTTTTCTCATCCTTACACAGCGTAATGTTTAATAGTTTAGACTAACCCTTACTAGTCATCAATCACAAGATACAATTCTTGTAGAGGGCACCAAAAGGATGCTGTCTATTTTAATAAGTTTATCTTAATATCTAAAATTAGATGAGTATATAAAGATTTCTAATTAAAGTGCTATCACATTTATGCTGCCTTCCATTACATAGTAATTGGGGTGAGAATCAACCTCTGCTGTAAACAATTAGAAAAATTGCACAAAACCTAGGGAACAAAAGTTTTCAGGGGAACGGATGTAGCCCAGTGGTTGAGTGCCTACTTCTGATGTACAAGATCCTAAGTTCAATTCCTGGTACCTCCTAAAAAAAAAAAAGTTTTCAGACATTGGACAATAGGAGGAAGGGACTATGATTTCAAAGAGACAGGAAAAGAAAAACGAGCACCTGGATACTCTGCAAACGTGGCCTAAAGTCTTTCTGGAATCCAGGTCAATTCAAAGCATTGAATATGGGCTTGTTGAAAAGAGGAGACAAATACTGGATTCAGTGGAAGCTGAGGCAATTGAAAGATGTTACAGGACAGAGTACTGTTGAGGAGGGAAATTTTCGGAGAATAATCCCCACAAATCTAAAATAGATCTCCTTCAGTTTGTTGCTAAACTGAGCTTGTTGGCAGTCAAACTCTACCAGGCTGTGGAAAGAAAGACCAGGAATGCATCAGCTGAACAAATCACAGAAGTCAGGGAGGACAGGCTAAGTTAGAGTTCCAAAGAGCCAGAGAGTCTAGGCCTTGTTGAAGACCAGGGCATTCAATAAACCTTCAACAAGGTCTATACTCTCTGCCTTTTTGGAACTCTAACAACTACCTAGCTAGCTAGAAAACAAGCTTCAAAAGGAACAATGAGATCCCTGTGTAAAAAATTAACATACTCTTATACACAAAATAAAATATAACATGCATTAACATAAAATTCACAATAATTAGCATCTAATCCAAAATACTACTCATATGAGCAAGTAGAATCATGTCATATATCCCCTAGATATATCAATCAATTGGCATAGATCCTGAAAGAACTGTTAAGACAATTAGCACAAAAGAACTTTAAAACAACTATTAAAAATATGTTCAATATGTTCAGTGATTTAACAGAAAACAAGAACTTAAACAGGAAATTAAGAAAAGTTTAAAAATTAGCCAAAAGGAAATTTAGAGATCTTTTTTTTAATGGCAGTTGCATATCAAATATTGCATAATCCCTTTTTGGGAAATCATTCTTTAATTTTCACATGTATTGCATGTGCATGTGTGTGTGTGTGAGTGAGAGAGAGAAAGAGAGAGAGAGAACGAGGAAAATAACATTTGGGTGTAGTATACCTACTCTGTTTATGATGTTGTATAACTGAGTTACAAACAGAGGTATATTTCTGATGTCCAGTGTTTTGTGATATTGTGTAATTTATTTATTCAGTTAGACACAGTTACAAAATACTTTTGACTTTTTCCTAATAGGATTTTCAGATAATATTAAACAGTTATCTAATGTACTCTCTCTTGAGGTAATTATGTGCAATGTGTTTATCCTTGATTCAAAGTAAAACTTAAAGAAAATGAGACTCAAGGGGCTAGAAAAACACTTAAATCCTTCCTGCAACAATAAGGATTAAAACTAAAGGAAGACAAATGTGATACTCCACTAAAGTGAGTATAAAACATTGGTCTTGGAAACTTCCTCAGGACATGCAGCTTAAACCTACCATCCTCAAATATCCTCGAATATCTTGAAGGGCTTATGCTCTGCAAAACTGCTTCTTCCTTTGCAATATACTTTTCTTTCATCAAAATAATTAATAATCAGGATAGACTTGTTATACAGCCCCTGATACTCTGTGCTGTGTTTTATTTACACTTTTTTTTCCAAATGAGTTTCCTTCAGTCATCTATTTAAAAAGCGATCTTGGTCTACTCTTGTTTCCCTGGTGTCCTTCTTACCGGGCTCTTTTATTTCCTATCTACTCAGCTCACCTTTGATGGAGAGGCAGCATGTTGGATTTATAAAAACCTGTTGTTAAGGCAGAATGCTTGTATTTGAATAACTCCTACACCACTTATTAGCTGAGTGATCTAGGCTAAGCTATTTAACTGTCTGTGCCTCAATTTCCCTACTTTCAAATGAGGATAGAAACATTACCCACTTCCTATTGTTATTGTGTGGATCACATGAGTTAATGGGAAGGATTTTAAAATGTGCCTCACACATAATGTGACCTCAGTGAGTGATATCTATTAATTTGTATTCTTTCAGCTCAGCCTCTTTACATAAATCTCCATTAAGTTTCAAGTATAATCAGAATGGCCAGATCCTTTGTGTGGAAAAGGGATATGTATGATTGCAGGACAACTGTGAAGAAATTATCAATTTGCAGAAGCAACAGGCATATGTGACAAAGGCATATTATGACATTATTAACAAAACTCTAAACTTAGCATATTATAGCATTAGATTTTGCATTGCTTAAAAATGAATTCATAGTGAGAATTATGAAAACCCATATTTAATGGTTAGTGGTTTCTTAAACACAACCTGATTCCTCACTCCACCAATAATTTGTAAAGTCCCTTTATGTGTGTTTTACAAATTACTTGAAATTTTTAAAAGCTGATATATAATAGAGATCCCTACTGACATATTTAAAAAGACTTGGGTTTAATAGAACTAAGTCATCGTAGAGGCATCAAGACAGCCATAGCAAAATAGTTTGCCGTTCTAAGGTCTTACTTGACCAAAGTTTCAGTGAATTGAGTGTTGATGTGTGTAATTTCGGCCTGCTGGGTGGAGGAATCTCTATTTAGAAATTGAGACAGAGAAAATTCCCTGAGCACTTGTACATTATGTTCTATGTTCTCTCAGAGATGGCATGTCAACAACAAGTGCTGATTTTATGCCTTACACAGGTTCCCAAGATGATCCATATGGAAAAACAGAATCATATTGAGGTGACCCAAGTGACTGAATTCATTCTCATGGGCATCACGGAGCAGCCTGGGCTTCAGGTCCCCCTCTTTGCTACCTTTCTTGTCATATACTTGGTCACAGTGATAGGCAATCTTGGCATGATT
Source organism: Cabassous unicinctus (assembly GCA_029593785.1). Lineage (NCBI taxonomy): Eukaryota > Metazoa > Chordata > Mammalia > Cingulata > Chlamyphoridae > Cabassous > Cabassous unicinctus. Next base: position 15,961 of record JAQZBX010039834.1, read on the forward strand.
ATTTTGACCCATTTGGATTCCAAGCGCCACACGCCCATGTTCTTTTCCATTAGACATTTGTCCATTACTGATCTTGGATATTCCACTGTTGTTGGTCCGAAAATGATGGTAAACTTTGTTGCAAAAAATAATACAATTTCTTAGAATTGGTGTGCCACTCAGCTAGCAACCTTTGAGATTTTCATCATCTGCAAACTCTTTATTCTTTCAGCAAAGGCCTACGACCTCTATGTGGCCATATGCAAACCTCTTCTCTATGTGGTCATTATGTCACAGCAATTATGTTGGGTGTTGGTGCTTATTCCATATCTCTACAGCACATTTGTATCCCTATTTCCCACAATTAAGTTATTTACATTGTCCTTTTGTGGCTCTAACATCATCAGTTATTTTTATTGTGATTGCCTTCCTCTTATATCCATACTCTGTTCTGACACATATGAATTAGAACTGATCATTTTGTTCTTTTAGGCTGTAATTTCCTCTTCCCTGTTAATTGTTCTTGTATCATACTTGTTTATTATTGTGGCCATCGTCAGAATGAACTCAGCTGAGGGGAGGTAGAAAACCTTCTCTACCTGTGGTTCCCATCTGATAGTGGTTGTTGTGTTTTGTGGTGCCTTATTGTTTTATTTACCTGCAACCCAAATCCAGCCATACTTTTAATATTGACAAAATGGCCTTTGTGTTTTACACCTTGGTTATCCCTATGTTGAATCCACTGATCTACAGCCTGAGGAACAAAGAAGTGAAAGATACTTTAAAGAGAGTCTTAACTAATCAATCCAAAATTCCCACTTAATATCTTAATATTCAGCTGTGAAGATGGATGCAAACATACTTGCTTAATATTCTGCCTGACTTATTATAACAATAGAATGTAGAAATATTTGGTCACATTAATTTTTATGAGGTACTGGGGCCAGGCATTGAATCCCAGACTTCATATTGGGAAGCCAGCACTCAACCACAGAGCCACATTGCCCCCTGAGTTGTTTTTTTGTTTGTTTGTTTGTTTGTTTCTTTGCTTGTTCTGTGTTTTTCTTGCTGTTTTTTTTTTTTAGGAGTCACAATGGACCTAATCAAGACGTTCCATGTGGGAAGCAGGTGCTCAACTTCTTGAGCCATATCTGCTCTCCCTGGATTAATTTTTCTATATTTTCCTCTTTTTCTGAACAACACTTACTTTTCTGCTTATCTGCACTTATTTACTTCAGTAGAAATAAATATTTCAGCCAGCTAATATAAGTTCCCAAAGTTTTTCAAGTTCATATTGAAAACTATATTATTTAGGAATAAGGGAAATCATATAGATAGGCCAAAATTTTCTACTGATTAGCCTTGACATCTTTGTCACAAAACAACTGTCAAAAAGATCTAATGACTTTAATTCTTCAATCTTAAATCACTTCCATTGTTCTGTGGCTATATTTATGACAATGACACTGTCTCAATTACTTTATTAGTAATTTTTGAAATCAGGTTGTGTAAGTTAACTATTCTGGTTCTGCATTTCCAAAGAATTTTGGAATTATGCTGACAATATCTACAATAAAACTGTTGTGATATTTAAAATGATTGCACTGAATCTATAGATCAATTTGAGGTTAATTAGTCTCTCAAAAATTTTTAGTTTCTTAATCCATATACATAACATATCTCCCTTTATTTAGAGATTTAATTTCTCTTAGCAAGGACAAAGTAGTATTTAGTGTATAAGTTTTGCACATTTTTGTTAAATTTATTTCTAAGTATTTTATTCTTTTGGATGTCATTGTCAATGTAACTGTTTTAACTGTTTTCTTAATTTCATTTTCTGATTATTAGTTCCTGATATGGAGAAATAGATGTATATTTTGCATATTGACATTTTCCCTCTGAACCATGCTAAATTCATTGGTGCTACATATTTTACAAATTCCTTAGAATGGACTATATGGAGTATCAAGAGACAATGAAAAAAACAGTTCTACTTCACCCTTTCTTTCTAAATTCTGTACTCTGTATTCTTGCTTATTTTTAGTTGTTCGGTCTATTAATGAGAGGAGGTATTAAGGTCTCCCAACTTTTATTCCTAAATTGTCCATTTTTCCCTTCAATTTTATACCTTTTTACTTTGTTTATTTTGGGACTCCAACATTAGATGCCAATGTATTTGTGAATTTTTTAACTGTTATATTATCTCAGTGAATTGACTCTTTTATCATTATTAAACATAACACTTTGCCTCTAGAAATATTTTCTTAAGTCTATTTTGTCTCCCATAAGTACAGTCACTTCCACTCTTTCATGGTTGCTAATTATATGATATGTCATTTTCCGTCCTTTACCTTTGAACTCATTTTTGTCTGTGAATCTAAAGTGTATTTCTCATGGATAACATGTACTTGGATCTTATTTGGATCTAGTTTGTTAGTCTCTGCATTTTGAGTGGAATTTTTAATCCAACTGCCCTTAATATAATTAAAATATGGTAAGATTTGCATATTTCATTCTGTTATTTGTTTTCTATATAGTTTATGTGGTAGTTCCTGTATTGCTCATTTTATGCCTTCTTTAATCTAAATTATATCTAACTTAATATACCATGTTAAATCCTTTCTTGGATTTTTTATTACAATATTGATTTATATTCTTATATTTATATTGTTGATCTGGGCATTGCAATATGCAACTTTAATTAAAATGGTTCAATAGTAATCTAATTCCAAAAAAATTAGAGGCTATCCTCCAACAATTCATTATCACACTATTATTTTCATGTGTATTACTTCTTTACATGTTGTAGGTCAAAGCACAGTTTTTAAATTTATTTTAAATCAGTTAACAGAAGAAAAGAGAAGAATATATGTATGTGGTCTTTTTAATTTATCTACATATCAACATTTCCCTCATTTTGTATTTCTTCATGTGGATTTGAAATGCTATCTGATATAATTTCCTTGTATCCTGAAGAGTTTTCTTTAATAATTCTTGAGAGGTAGCTCTGGTAGCAACATATTTTCTTAGTCTTTGTATATCAATGAATGTCTTTATTTCACTTTCTTTTTTGAAGGGCAATTTTGCTGGATATAGAGTTTTTGCTTGATAATTTGTTTCTCTCAGCACTTTCAATGTGTTGTCCCACTCTTTCATGGCTTCTATTATTTCTGATGAGATACCAGTTTTTCTTCTTATTGTGGTTCCCTTGTACATGATGAGTCCTGTTCTCTTGCTGCTTTCAAGGTTTACTTTCTTTCTTTAACCAGTTTAATAACGATGTGCTTATGTTGGATCCTTTTGTGATAATCATACTTGGATTTTTTTAGAAGTATTTGGATGTGTATATTAATGTTTTTCATCATATTTGGGAACTTTTCAGTCATTACTGTGTCAAAAATTATTTATTCCCTTTCCCCCCTCTCTTCTCTCCTTCTGGAATTCCCATTAAGCATATCAGAGTGATCCATGGTTTCCCATAGGTCTCTGCTCATTTTTTTCATTTTCTTTCTCATTTCATCTTAATCACTATAGATCTGTTTTCAAATCTGTTAATTCTTTCTTCTGCCAGCTTAAATCTGCTCTTCAGTACATCTAAGTACTTTAAAAAAAAATCAGTTATATTTATCAACTCCAGTATTCCAAATTTTCAATAATTTGTCTTTATTTTTATTTGATGAGTCATTCTAATAATACTGCCTTTTGATTCTTTAAACAAAATTCCCTTTAGTATTTTAAACATATTTACCATAAGTGCTTTGAAGTTTTTGCTAACACTGATCTCTAGGCCCCTAAGACCCATTGTCTAACTTGTTAATAACTCCCTGTTTATGGGTCATGACGTTCTCCTTCTTTGAAGGCTTTGTAAATTTTTAAACTGGGTATTTGGTATAATATAATGTGGAATTTGATCCCCTGATCCTCTAATGAATCAACCATAATGACAAAAAAATGTAACTATTACTAACATTTGTTATACACAATTTAAGCTTTTTGGTTTTGTCTTTGATTTGTGGATCATAGCAACTGAATATATAAGTATCAGTTAGTTATTTAGTCTCATAGTTTATCATTCATTCTTCATCAATGCACAACTTTTTGAGTATACTGAAAGCAGTTGATTGTACAATTGAATGGATTGTATAGTGTTCAAATAGATCTCAATACAACTGATTTTTAAAGTAAAACTTAAATTTCTAGAGGAAAATACAAGAAGACATTTTTGTGGACTTGGTTTATGCAAAGATTTCTTAGACAGGACACAAGAGAAAGCATGAAAAACCTGAAAAAAAATAATTACAATAAAATTAAAACCTTTTGTTTCTCATTTTGTAAAATAAAAGAGCAAACCGCAATGGAGCAAAAATACTTCTAAAACACATATGCAATAAAGGACCAGAATCCAGAACTATTTTTTTAAAGAAAACTTTTTTTACAAAGCATTAAGACAAGGAACTTAATTTTAATAATAGGCAAAAGATTTGACTAGTCACTTCATCCAAGGAGATATATAAATGGCAAAGAAGCTCAGAAAATGCTGTCCAACATCATTAATCATCAAGGAAATGCAAATTAAAACCACAATGATAAATTGCTACAATGAAAAACTAAAAAATACTGATAATAGCAAGTGTTGACAAAGTTGTAGAGCAATTGCAAGACTGGGAGAAAGCAAAACAGCCACTGGAAACAGTTTCACAGTTATTTTTTTATGTCACACATAGATCTTATATACTATATAACAATCCCACTCATGGGTATTTACATGCAAAAAAATCAAAACATATCTTCAAACAAAGACTAATACTGGAATGTTTACAGCAGCTTCATTCATAATAGCCTCAATGTGGAAATGGTCGAAGTTGCCATCAACTGATGAAATTATGGTATGTCCATATAATTCAATAGAGTCATTAACAGAAACATGTAATAAAATAAATGAATCATAAGAAAAATTGCTAAGTTAAAAGAAAAGCTGGACACAAAATTTGTGTACACTGTATGGTTCTATCTATATGAAAGTCTAGAAAAGGCAAAATTGTATTCTCAGAAATAGGAGTGATAGCCAGGTACGGTAGGAGGAGACTGACTGTGAGGGGAGTGAACTTAGGGCAAGATGGAAATGTTGTCATTGTGATTGTGGTAGTGATTATTCAATTAAAAAATTTGTCAAAACTCATCAAATTATAAAGTTAAAATTGGCTAATTTATATTATATCTAAATTGTACCTCAATAAAGCCTGAAAAAACACACCCTGAAAAAAAAAACATTATTATATAACTTATATAGCAGAATTCTCTTTGTAACTAAATATAATATACTCTTTCAATGTCAATAAATGTACGCATGTTTTGCTTACATTTATTTTTAAGAGCTATGTATTATTTTTCTGTTAAGATATGCAATATATTTAGGTAGCACCACCTTTTGGCAAATTTAAAAATACTTAAATGCATTTATTTTCATAATTTTATTATGGCCTTAAGTCCACAGGATTAGCACAGTGGTATCTAATGGCAGAGATATTTTAAATAAATTTATCATTATATTAGTTCCCATAAGATGTCACAATGAGAGATATTTGTTATTACAACAGTAAAACATATTAAAATATCATATATAATAATATATAAAAATGTTGAAGAAGGAGGGTAATTAGTTGTGTGTTAACTGTTTAGCAACCAGCTCCTTGAAAAATAAAAATATTAAGCCCTGATCTGAAGCATTTGCTGATATCCATAGCTTAAATGTTCCCAGCATAGCCAATTTTCAGTACACAATGAAATGTTTCTGAATCTGTAGTTGGGAAAAGATGAGCATAATTGGATTTCAAGAAATGATATGAGCTGGCTTCAGTATACTTCTCTAGTGTTTATACAAAAATTGAATTGATTTTAATTATAAACAAAATAAAATTGCATAAAATGTAGAAAAATACATGTTTATATGGTAAAATATATGAAAAAAAGTGGCCTTCACAATCAATGATGGTAGTCTCAAATGATCTCTTAAAGCTTTGCCCTCTGCTTTTAGCATTAGTCAGTGGATGTAGTCTGAAGCTATTTTTGCTTTGCAGTTCTATTGCTAATATTTCTATTTCCATCATCATTCCTTCTACGTTTATTATTTGGAATTCTTCTGTAAGGAAGATTTGTCTCACACATCTGTACTCAAGCATTGTCTAGAAATTATGACAAAATATTCTGTGGTCTCATCCAGTTTAGTACAACTCAACCAACTAAGAAGTATCCAGAAGTCTGCTTTGTCAATAAAGTTTTTCTTCTTAAAATTTTGAGAATGGGTATTTTATCTTTAATGATTTTTCTAGTTAAAAATTAGATTGTAACAGTTATTTGGTGTGTCTAATCTAAAATATTATTTCATAATTTATTGAAATTATGTTGATTTCACTGGCAAACTTAGATTCCAGGAATTCCATATCTATTGTATTATAATTTTTCCCTAAAAATGAAGAAGTCAGTAAACTATATAACATATTTGCTTTGTTCAGTTAGCTCAACCTGAAATTTCTCATATAACAATTCACTGTGACAACACATTAGTGGTTGTGAGATTAATAATAGTATCCCAATGGAATCTTCCCATAAGAGACAAGATTCAAAACATACCTATTTTATACTCTTCAGGGCTTTACAAAAGTCCAGAAAAACTCACAATTCCATCTACACAAGTCAAAGGAACAACAAAAATGTTAAGGAAATACAAATTATCCATTAGAGGAGTGGAGAGAGCACTGGACTCTATTCACAAACATTAATGAGAACTCCTCTGTGGCTTGCAGAATACTGGCTACATTCAGTACATTAGTGAGTCCTTCTTCAAATTCTGGCAACCCCTGCAAATGTATGAATAGACATCTTTGTTAAATTATATATTTATTGTTTGATTGTTCTTACAGGAATCATATTGTATTACAGTCTCTGAAACACCATGCATTTTTTACAAACTTCTGATAATTTTACATTTTTATGAATAAGAACTCAATGCTTCAGTTTCATATAAAGCAGGCAACATAATGTTTG
>JAQZBX010039835.1:10061-22977 GCA_029593785.1 Cabassous unicinctus
TTGGGGTGAATCCATATTTTTGGTGGGTGGATCTAAAGCATATAAAATTTGGAAGCACTGTTTAAGAAAAGGTACTTATAATTATGAACATAAAATTAAATGTCAAATTAAATATTTATTTAGCATGAGAAATCACAACAAATACACATTAAAAAACACTCACAAATAACATACAAATATAAAATAACATAGTATTATTAATATTTAACTGCCTAACACCTCTATAATATTTTTTCATGTGTTATTTGCCTTCAGCTCATTAATTGCTTCTTGTTATAACAATAGTTTTGCAATATCATTTTCTGCAGAGAGAATAGAAACATAACTTAGCCCTTCTTTTAGCATTGTTTATCAAAATTTGCCTTCTCAATAACAATTTTTATAAGTTTATTTCAGCTTCATGATTGTTATTGGTAATAAATAAATGTTTGGAATTGACAAATTTGGGGAACTATTTATCAAGTTTCTTTCATTTTTGTGCCACAATATACCAAAACTTTTCAAAATTTCTTATACTGTGATGGACCTTAAATTTTCTTTTCATTGTTGAACTTCATGAGCACGTTTGTTTTCAAATTCTTTATGTCATGCTGCTAGGAGAGTTAGCAAAGTGGGTGGTAAGTGGAAACTATTCCTACACTGGAATGACTTGTAATAACTATGCCCAGATGTACTGTGAACCATATCAATATATCACACTAAATCCCAAAGTGAAGGTATCCGTAATTCACTTCTACTTTACTCTACACAAAAAAATGCTTGTAGCTCCTCCAATGCTACCTTACTCAAGGGAAAGTGTTACAGAGGGGAAGTCAGAGTAAAAAGAGATAGGAATTTTAATCAATTATGTTAAAATATTTTATTTTTGCAAATTTTATGAAAATATATGACCATATGGGGACATATCTCTAGGACTTCTAAAGCCTTGGATGAGGACACTGGTGCTTAAGCTTCTTCAGCTGCACAGTACTCCCACATCAGGGACAGGAATGAAGGCCAAGGCACATATGACATAGTCATGGACTGCTGACCTTTGAAACTTGAGATGAATACAGAGCTCACTCATGCTCTAATTGAGTATTTCTCTTTCCTCATCATGATTCTGCCTCACTGTATTAAAAAAATTTAAAAAATTTGAATTGCGGCCAAATGAGAAGAGACCATATACATTAGCATATCTATCTGCCTATTGTCATAGATGGAAATGATGTAAAATATCAGCCCATGATCTATATCCTATTTTCTTCTTATTATCTTTACTGCTTGTAAAAATCTCTATACCTTCTCCAATTTAATCCTTTTTAGGTTCTCTTACACATTGATTTTAGTTGAATAAAATCAATTACATAATAATGCATGGTGATTACTGCTTTTATAAACTCAATTTTAACCTATTTTATTCACTTCAGTACCTTCCCAAATGTACTGTTACATAAAATGGATTAAATTTTCTCCTTTTACACTCACCTCTCCCAAGGAAAGTAAAGAAGCATAGGAAGATGTTGAAAAAAAAAAATGGCTCTGTGTGGCAGACAAAATTCTAAAATTCCTATCCCTTCTTTCACATGCTCTGTATAATCCCCTCCTCTTGCACGTGGGAAAGACCTCTGAATGATGGACTATCACTCCCCTGACAAAGTCCATAATCGGTTAATTTTAAATTAATCATCTAGGGAGATTGTCCTAGGTGAACATGGCCCAATCAGGTAAGCCTTTTACAAGAGGATATAGAGATAGAGATATAAGTCACAGAGAGTCAAAACACCAAAGACTCTCAATTGCTAGCTTTGAAGAAATAATCTGCTATGTTGTGGAGAAGGTCATGAGATAGGGAACGGTGAGCAATCTCTAGAAACTGAAGGTGACAGTCCTACAACCACAATGAACTAAATTCTGCCAACAACCAAAGAGCTTGGAAGAGGACACTGAACTTCAGATAAACTTACATCCCTGTTTGACCCTTGATTTCAGCCTGGTGAGATCTTTTTTTTTTCAATTCGACAAGTTGTGGGTTTACAGAATGATCATGCATAAAACACAGGATTCCCATATACCACCCTGTTATTAAAACATTGCATTGGTGTGGTACATTTGTTACAATTTATGGAAGCACATTTTTATAATTGTACTATTAAATATAGGCCTTGGCTTAATGGAGGGTTCACTGTTTGTGTAGTGCAGTTCCATGAATTTTTTTTCTTAATTTTTATTCTATTACTGTATATTCAACCTAACATTTCCCCTTTAACCACATTCAGATTTATATTCCAGTGCTATTAATTGTGTTCACAATGTTGAGCTACCATCACCATCATCAATTTCCAAAACATTTCCATCATTCCAAATATGAACTCTGTACATTTTAAGCCTTAGTTTCCCATTCTCTACCTCTACCTCAACCCCTGGTTACCAATATTCTAGATTCTGATTCTGAGTTTGTTTATTCTAATTATATAATATCGGTGAGATCATACAACATTTGTCCTTTTGTGTCTGGCTTATTTCACTCAACCTGATGTCTTCAAGGTTCATACATGTTGAATGTGTCAGAATGTCATTCATTTTTATGGCTGAATAATATTCCTTTGTATGTGTATACCACACTTTGTTTATCCATTATCAGTAGATAGACACTTGGTTTTCTTCCATCTTTTGGCAATTGTGAGTAATGCCACTGCAAACAACAGTGTGAAAATATCTGTTTGAGTCACTGTTCTTAATTCTTTTGGGTAAATACCTAATAGTGGGATTGCTGGGTCATATGGCAATTCTATACTTAGCTTTCCGAGGAACTGCCAAAGTGTCTTCCACAGCATTGCACCATTTTACATTGCCACCAGCAATGAATGAGTGTTACTATTTTTCCACATCCTCTCCAACACTTATAATTTTCAATTCTATTTTTTTTTCATATAGCCATTCTAAGGGGTGTGAAATGATATCTAATTGTGGCTGTGATTTTGATTTCCTTGATGGCTAATGATGTTGAGCATCTTTTAATGTGCTTTCTGGCCATTTGTATATCTTCTTTGGAGAGATGTCTGTTCAAGTCTTTTGCCCATTTTTTGATTGGGTTGTTTGTATTTTTGTTGTTTAGTTGAAGGATTTCGTTATATATTCTGGATATTAAACATTTATTGGATATATGGTTTCCAAATATTTTCTCCCTATTGTGTAGGTTGTCTTTTTGCTTTCATGATATATCTTTTGAGGAACAAAAGTTTTTAATTTTTATGAAGCCACATTTATCAATTTTTCTTTTGTTGCTTGTGCTTTTGGTGTAAGAAACCATTGCTTACCACAATATCCTGAAGATACTTCCTGACATATTCTTCTAGGAGTTTGATAGTACTGGCACTTATATTTAGGTCATTGATCCATTTTGAGTTGATTCTTGTATAAGGTGTGAGGTAAGGATCCTCCTTCTTTCTTTTGCAAATGGAGATCCAGATTTCCCAGCACTGTTTATTGAAGAGACTGTTCTTTCCCAGGTGAGTGGTCTTTGTCTTCTTTCAAAAATCAGTTGGCCATAAATGTGAGGATTGACTTCTAAGCTTGCAATGTGATTCCATTGGTCTATATGTCAGCCCTTGTGCCAGTATTGTTCTGTTTTGATTACTGTGGCTGTATAATAAAATTTAGGATCAGGAAGTGTGAGTACTCCAACTTCACTCTTCTTTTCCAATATGGCTTTGATTATTCAGATTCCTTCACCCTTCCATATAAATTTGATGATTGGCTTTTCAATTTCTGCAAGGAAAGTTGTTGGGATTTTGATTGGGATTGTGTTGAATCTATAAATTGCTTTGGGTAGGACTGACATCTTAACAATATTTAGTCTTCCAATCCATGAATACAGATTATCCTTCCATTTATTTAGGACTTTGATTTCTTTGAGCAATTTTTTATAGTGTTCTGTGTACAAGTTCTTTCCATCCTTGGTTAGATTACTCCTAGGTATTTGATTCTTTTAGATGCTATTGTAAATGGAATCTTTTTTTAAAAATTGATTTCCTCTTCCATTTGTTCATTGTTGCATATAGAAACACTACTAATTTTTGGGGTGTAGATCTTCTACCCTGCCACTTTATTGAATTTTTGGATTAGCTCTAGGAGCCCTGTTGTGTACTGATGAGATCTTGAGCAAAGGATCCATGTCTAGATTCCTGGTCCATACAAACTGCGAGTGAATACAGTTTCTAGCATTTTGTTACACAGCAGTAGAACACTAATACAACCTGATTGAAACTAAAAGGTAGCAATGTCAACTGATATACTAGGAAATTAATCTCATCAAACATAATGAAAAAAATATATATCATGATATATTAATAGAGCATCTTTCTTGGCCCCAGTGTTTTCCCATCTGTAAAATGGGAATGTGGGGGAGAAATACTATGCTTTAGGGTATAATTTTAGGTTTTTTATTTTCATGGACCAGTAAAACTTTCAGAAAAAGATTTTTGAGACCACTTTTGGGTTTTCAACTTTTATTTTACTAAGAAAGTTTATTTTTTTTTTATTTTACTAAAAAAGCAGCCACTCTTATTATTACTAGAGTGGTATGAAAAAAAAAGAATGTTGTAACACAAATTATATATATATATATGAACTTGGCTAGACTACAGTACCAACTTTCTCAGTTAAAAACTAATAACACTAATCTAGGTTTTGCTGTAAAGGTATTTTGTAGATGTGATTAAAGTCTATAATCAATTGACTTCAAGTAAAGGAGATTATCCTAAATAGTCTGGGTGGGCCTGGTTTAATCACTTGAAAGGCCTTAAGAGTAGAGCTGAGACTTCCTTGAACAAGAACAAATTCCACATGTGGAAAGCAACTTCATCTCACACCAGAGAATTCCAGCCTGCCTTTTCTTATGGCTTCCCCTACATTCTCCAGACTTACTTTGCCAGCTCCCACAATTGCATGAGCCAACTCCTTGTAATAAATCCTTTAATATATATCTTCTCCTCATTGTTTCTCTAATTGAACCCTGACTGATACACAAATATAGAACCACAAAATAGTAGTAACTTATAAAGATTCATGAATTAAAATTATTTTTATACATTCCTTCATGCATTGTACTAGGATGAGGCTAGTACCAGCATTCAATGGATTTCATAATTCTGTTTTATATTTCATTCTTATCATTCTTAACAATTAAAGTATCCATAAGCATCAGAAAAAAAGTCCAGTATCTTGATTTCTCTAATTTGTAAATATGTAAACTGAGTAGGAAGAAGTTATAGGGATATTTCATACGTTTGCTATAATAAAGAAAAGAAAGTGGAAAGTTAATGGATGGAAAGAAAGAAAGGAGGAAGGCAAAAGTCCAGGTGCTAATTACTCTACCTTTTGAATTAAGTATGCTACCACTTGGAAGTCTGCATCAACTATTTATTTCATCATGTGAGTCACAGTCATCTCAAACTCTATTCCTCGTTTAAACATAGAAGAGAAAAATTTGCAAGGATGGAATGATCATTTTTTATTAGCATTGCAATAAGCAATACCATTCTTCACTTTTGGGAAGTGCCTGGCCCACTGATTGCTTAAATTGCACACATTACTTTCAAAAGCTGGAGTTGACTTACAGAATATACATCACAAAAATAGTGTCATTCACAGAAAGTACAATGTTTTCTTTACATTAGTTCTTGATAAGTACCTTACAAAGTGCTTAAGAAAGGAACATCTTAAGAGCACAACATTTTATTGACACTTCCATATTCCTAGAATACTTTTCCTGGAGACTTGGTAAGCTGGAATTCCTGGTCAGTGCTTTGGAAATGGTTTTAGAGCTACACAGCGTTCTAAAATGCACTAAGATCCTTCAGGCCATGAAAGCTCAGTCCTCTTCAAATAATGATTATTGGGCAACTTACAGTCCAGAGAGGCAACGTGCAAACAAATAGTTGTAATACAGGGTGATGGGTAAAATAACATGGGGACTGGATATTGTGAACTCCTGAGAATGCTGAGATAATAAAAACAGCAAACTCCAAGTCAATGTCCATTTATCAAATCTTGGAAATTGCTTTTACACATCTGAAGTCAGGAGAAGCTACAGTAGATTTTCTCAATATCTTTTAAAAATTATTCTTTTGACTGAGTATTATATAGATCACAGAAACTCTGACTCTGCAAGGTCCAGCAAGGGGGAGGTGTTTTAATATGTATACTTTAAAGTCATAGTCTTTATTACATCCATGGAAAATATCATCCCCAGACATTTTCTTACCATCTTGAATTTCTCGATCCCAAATTAGCTCCTTACTTTTGTAGGTATGAAGCAGTCACACTACTGGCATTTTGGAGTGTAAAGTAGGATGTTTAAACATTTGAATGGAATATAGATCCCTATCCAGGGCCATAGGAAACTATAACCAAGAAGATAAATAAAATCAGCTAGAATACCCTAAAATAATTAGCTAGATTAATGGAAAGAACAAAGGGTAAGTCTCTAAGCAGATGTCTGGATACCTGTTGAATCCTTAGATGTAAATAAGGCATAAAAAATAATTCAAAGCAATATTTACTGTACAGTTCATTCCATTCTGTTTTAATATTAAGTCTAAGTATCTCTATTACATTTTAACAAATAGGAATATTTACAGTGATACTTTCACAACTAGTATGTATTAATTGGGGTTTTAAAAGATAACATGGAAAAGAGAGATGTTTTTCATTAAATATGAATTTTCAATGTGTGAACTGAAAATTTTGTGATTGTATAATTATGGACAGTTCTTACTTTCAGCTGGTGTGTACCTGTATATTCATAACCAGCATTATACTTATTATTTGGTAAATAATTGCTACTTCCAAATGCCCCTCTCCTTGCCACTCTGAAATCTCAGCTTCTACCTTTTACCTGGAAAATAACTTCACAGTCCAGCAAATAAAGTTTATTTATCTAATGCAGCAAAACTCTGTGCTAGCACCATGACCAGTTATACATAAAATATCAAGAAAAACTTTATTGTTGGAATTTGTAAAGGAAGAATATTTTAATAATTGTGGCACATTATAGTCCAAGCCCACTTTTCCTATTTAACCAAATGCTTTTTAATGCAAGTTAGATAATTTAAAGCTTCTTAGGAAAGCACGAATGTGATATAATAGAACAGACCATGAATACTTAATTCACTTGGATGTTCAGGATCTAAACAAAACAAAAGCTATGAAAAACTGAAATAAAGCTCTGAAAAGAAAATCACACCTTAATTCATTCATAGCAGTTTTTATCTGTAGCGATGTTAACCATTCATCCAACAAACTTTTGCTAGGAACTGTGTTAGTAATTTGAGATAAGAGAATAAAAAAGCCACAGTTTCCCTTACCTTAGATGATAAAAACAATTAGAAAATTTAAACTGAGATTAATAAATTACCATGACAGAGGAAAGGGCATGGAGCACAGAAAAGGACACTTGATTCATAATGAATACTCAGGGAAGGCTCCATGGAGATTACTCCCTGGTCAAACACTTGAAGGATGAGTGAATGGGCATTAGTTAGCTGAGCTAAGAAATAGGTACATTCAAGATAGTAGCAGAAGCAAAGGCAGTGGCACAGATGTCTACATGTGTACGTCACAAGGGTAGATATTTTGTTGGTTTTGTTCAATGCTATATCTATATCACTTAGATTTCTGACTTTGGCCATGGTAGAGAATGGGCATTAGACTTGCCTACCCATCAAAAACAACTAAAAAAGAGTAAAAACATACTTGAAGCAACAGCTTTAAGGTACTGGACAACAGCACAGAGATCCTTGAGAGAAGGAAAACACATAGATTACTTTCCAAATTACAGTACAGAGAAGTAGAGTCCAAAATAGAACATGGTGGTCATAGTAGATTAAGGAAACAGACGTTACTCTGTTTAGGTTTGGTCAGACAGCTGGAATTTCTGAAATTAGGTACCAAAGAATAATGCTGTGAATTAAAGAAGCTCCAGAAATGTGCATAGTAGTGTTCTTGAGGCTTTGCCAAATATTAAGCTGTGCATTCATAGAGTTAAACTCTGCATAACATCGCAGAGTGCAGCAGAGTACAGAGTACAGCTCCTGAGGTGCTATGAGCTGAACAGAGATCCTGACAGTAGTCTGGTGCTGGAAGCAGCCAGAGTGGAGAGTGGAGAGAGTGGAGAGACCTCACTGAATAGTTTAGGCATTATTCAGTTGATACTTTAGAAATGCCATACATTAGGAGTAATATTATGCTGGATAAAGTGCTATTCTAGGCCCACCCTAACAAAGTCTAAAATCAAGCCCCATCAGTATAAGGCAAACCTTCCAGTAAATTAACAGATTGCCAGGGCAAAACTCAACATTCTCTAAAGGAAGAAAATAGAACCCCCTCTTTCAACAATGTAGTACTCATTATTTTCCAGTATAAAATATAAAGATTACCAGATATGCTAAGAAATTTAGGAAAATGTGACCCCTAACCAGAAGAATAAACAGTCAGTAGAAATAGATGCATAGATAACCCAGATGTTGTAATTAGCAGACAAGGATACTAAAAAACCCATTATATACATTCAAGGACAAAAGGGACTTATATACTTATAATGAGAGAAGAGATTGGGAATCTCCACTGAGAAATAAACCTATAAAAACAAACATGGAAATTCAAGAACTGCAAAATACAAAATAATAATAATAACAAAAATAAAAAATAATCTACTGAATTAGTTTTTTTAGCAGATTAGGTATTATAAAAGAAAAGATCAATGAACCTAATAGATACTGTTTTGGTTTGCTAAATTCTGCCAATGCAATATACCAGAATTTAGTTAGCTTTTACAATGGGCTTTATTAGGTCAAAAGCTTACAGTTCCAACTTCTGGGAAGATGGTGGACTAGAAAGACAGGAAATTCTCTTCTCATCCAGAAAAATAGCTAGAGGATAGGCTGAAACAGCCCAGAAAAATATCTCCTAGGGTGTAGGACACCAGGCAAAGGCTGGAACCACCCATAGAAGAGAGGGACAAAGGAGCGAAATTGCAACTACAGAACTGTGAGTTAAAACCAGCAGCTGCTGCTGCCAGCACCACCCCCACACTAAAGACACTTTAGAATTCTCAGGGCTCTGGGCCTGCCACTACAGACAAAAGGGACTCCAGGGATCTACCATGCCAGAAAGGGAAGAGAGAGGAACACAGCCTAAGGCTGACTCAGCTTCTGACCCACAAATTTGGTCTAATGTGTCCCACCAGCCCTTCCAGGCTGGGTGGGGCCATGCCATTGTTTGCCTTGGAAGCTGGCAAGGGACTAAAGATATAGGACACTCCCAATCTCTTTCCCTACTAACCAGGACTGATTGTTGAGGGCTCAGAGGGGAGTGGAAATATTTCCTAGCCAGGAAAAGGGAGAGGGCTGCCAAAGAAGGCTGGAGAAGTGTCTCAGAGAGCTTGAATTACAAGCCTCCTAGCTTCCAGAGGGAGCTCTATCACATTGATCCAGTCTGCATTGCAACAAATACACTCTGACCAGGCATTGAACTGAGAGCTGCCAAAGAGTATCATCTGCTGGCAGACCAAGAAAGAAAATAAAAAATAAGTAGGAGAGGCTTCTTCTGGCCTCTATAGACTCCCTCCCCAAGGCTCTAGGAAGTGAGTTTACAACCAATTACTGGGTCCAGTGCTCAGTTTTGAGCAACTAGGAGAGACAATCCTAACAATCAAGGTCGAGCCAAGAATCAAAGAACAGTGGTAACACACAGACTCCTGCCACTAAATACCTACAAAAGAGAAAGAAATTGAGGATCTGAGTAAGCTACATCCTAATCAGATGCCTAGACATCATCAAAAAATTATGAGCCATACTAAGAAAATAGAAGACATGGCCCAAGAAAAGGAATGTATCAAAGACCCAGAAGAGACGCAGGATTTGAGATCAGCAAGATGTGCACAAATTCCCAAAATTAAATTAATGAGCTGAAAGACAATATAGTTAAAGAGATAAATGACATCAAGAAGACATTGAGCAAGTGAAAAGAAGAATTTGAAATCCTGAAAATTAACAGAACTCATGAGAATTAAAGACACACTAGATGAGATCAAAAACACATTAGAGGCATACAACAGCAGACTCGAAATGATAGAAGAAAGAATAAGTGATACAGAAGACAGAACAGCTGAAATTGAAGAAAGAAAAAAATATAGAGAGAAAAGAATGGAAAAAAAAGAGCAGGGGCTCAGAGAGTTGAATGATAACATGAAATGCAACAACATACATTTCATGGGCGTTCCAGAAGAAGAGAAGGGAAAAGGGGCAGACAGAGTATTTCAGGAAATAATAGCTGAAAATTTCCCAACTCTCACAAAACAAGTGGACTTACATGTCCAAGAAGCACACCATATCCCAATCAGAATAAATCTGAATAGACCTACTCCAGATACATACTACGCAGAATGTCAAATGTCAAAGATAAAGAGGAAATTCTCAGAGTAGCAAGGGATAAGCAAACCATCACATACAAGGGAGGCCCAGAAAGACAGTGCAGATTTCTCTTAAGAAACCATGGGGGCAAGAAGACAGTGGTATTATACAATTAGGATACTGAAAGAGAAAAACTGCCAGCTGAGAATTCTTTATCCAGCAAAAATGTCCTTCAAATATGAAGGTGAATGTAAAATATTCACAAACAGAAACTAAGAATGTTTGCAAAAAAGAATCCACCTTTGCAAGAAATATTAAAGGAAGCCTTGGAACTTGAAATAAAAATACAGGAGAGAGAGGCTTAGAGGAGAGTATAGAAGAAAGAATAGCAGAAAGGATAACAAAAAGAGTAAAAGGACAGACAAAAATATGCTATGACATATGAAAACCAAAGAATAAAATGGTGGAAGTAAATAGTGCATTTACAGTAATATCATTGAATGTGAATGGATTAAACTCCCCAATCAAAAGATACAGGCTGACAGAATGGATAAAAAAACATAAGCCATCCATGTGCTGCTTACAAGGAACTCACCTTAGACCCAGGGATACAAACCGGCTGAAAGTGAAAGGTTGGATAAAGATACTCCAGGCAAATAGTAAACAAAAAAGAGTAGGGGTAGCTACGCTAATATCAGACAAAATAGACTTTAAATGCAAAAAAAGCTATAAGAGATACAGAAGGCTGTTATATATTAATAAAAGGGACAATCCACCAGGCAGATATAAGTCATAAATATCTATGCTCTAACCAGGGTGCCCCAAAATACATTAGACAAACTCTGGGAAAACTGAAAGGAGAAATAGACATCTCTACAATAATCACTGGAAACTTCAACACCCCACTCACAACATCAGGTAGAACAACTATACATAATATCAACAAGGAAACAGAGAACTTGAACAATATGATAAGTGAGTTAGCCCTAACAGACATATACACAACACTGCTTTGAAACTCAGTGGGTTATACATTCTTCTCAAGTGACCATGGATCTTTCTCCAGGATAGACCACATGTTAGGTCACAATGCAGCTTTCAATAAATATAAAAAGATTGAAATTATACAAAGCACCTTCTCAGATCATAATGGAATGAAACAGGAAGTCAATAATAGGAAAAAAGCAAATTTGCAAATGTGTGGAGGCTGAACAACACACTACTAAATAATCAGTAGGTCAAAGAAGAAATTGCAAGTGAAATCAGTAAATATATTGAGACAAATGAAAACAAGAACACAACTTATCAAAATTTATGGGATACAGCAAAGACAGTCTTGAGAGGGAAATTTATAGCCTTAAATGCCTATATTATAAAAGAAGAAAGAGCTAAACTCAAGGATTTAACTGAACAACTAGATAAACTAGAAAAAGAACAGCAAACCAATCCCAAAGCAAGCAGAAGGAAAGAAATAATAAAGATTAGAGCAGAAATAAATAAAATTGAGAACAAAAAAAGCAATAGAGAAAATCAACAAAACCAAAAGCTGGTTCTTTGAGAAGATCAATAAATTGACAAACCCCTAACAAAGAAAAAAAGAGGGAAGATTCAAATAAATACAATCAGAAATGAAAGGGGTGAAGTTACAACTGACCCCACAGAAATAAAAAGAATCATAAGAGGATATTATGAGAAAATATATGCCAACAAACAAGACAACTTAGATAAAATGGACAAATTCCTAGAAATGCACAAACAACCTACACTGACGCTAAGAGAAATGCAAGAACTTAACAAACCAAACACATTTAAAGAGACTGAATCCAACATCAAAAATCTCCTAGCAAAGAAAAGTCCTGGACCAGATGGCTTCACAGGTGAATTCTACCAAGCATTTAGAAATGAATTAACACCAATCCTTTTTAAGCTCTTCCAAAAACTTGAAGAGGGGAGAAAATTACTCAGCACATTTTATGAAGTCAACATCACCCTAATACCAAAGCCAGTTAAAGATACTACAAGAAAAGAAAATTACAGACTAATCTCTTTAATGAACATAGATGCAAAAATTCTCAACAAAATACTTACAAATCAAATCCAGCAACATGTTAAAAGACTTATACATCACAACCAAGTGGGATTTATTCCTGGTATGCATGGCTAGTTCAACATAAGAAAATCAATCAACATAATACACCACATTAACAAATTGAAGGGAAAAAAAGGCACATGATAATCTCAATCGATGCAGAAAAAGCATTCGACAAAATCCAGCATCCCTTCTTGATAAAACCACTTCAAAAGATAGGAATAGAAGGAAAATTCCTCAATATGATAAAAGGCATATATGAAAAACCCACAGCCAACATCATATTCAATGGGGAAAGTTTGAAAGCTTTCCCTCTAAGATCGGGAACAAGACAAAGATGCTCACTGTCACCATTGTTATTCAACATTGTACTAGAAGTTCTAGCTAGGGCAATTAGACAAGAAAAAAAAAAAAAATCAAAGGCTTCCAAATA
>JAQZBX010039836.1:0-22885 GCA_029593785.1 Cabassous unicinctus
CCAGTCTAATATGTGTAAGATGATATTTCATTGTTGTTTTGATTTGCATTTCCTTAATAGCCAGTGATGTTGAGCATTTTGCATGTGCTTTTTAGCCATTTGTATTTCTTCTTTGGAGAAGTGTCTATTCAGTCACTTGCTCATTTTTTAAATGGGTTGTTTGTCTTTATTTTTGAAGTGTAGGATTTTTTAATATATGATGAATATTAGGCACCTATGAGATATATGGTTACCAAATATTTTCTTCCATTGAATAGGCTGCCTTTTCACTTTCTCTACAAACTCCTTTGAGGTGCAAAAGTTTTTAATTTTGAGGAGGACCCATTTATCTATCTTTTCTTTCATTTCTTATGCTTTGCATGTAAAGTTCATGAAATCATTTCATAATACAAGATCCTGTATATTCTTCCCTGCTTTATCTTCCAAAATCTTTATGGTCTTGGGTTCTCATATTTAGATCTTTGATCCATTTCAGTTAGTTTTTGTATAAGGTGTGAGGTGGTGTTCCTCTCTCATTCTTTTGGATATGAATATCCAGTTTTTCAAGCACAATTTGTTGAAGAGGCCATTCTCTTACCATTGAATGGGCTTGGTGGCTTTGTTGAATATCAGTTTACTGTATATGTGAGGATCTGTTTCAGACTCTCAGTTTGGTTCCATTGGTTAGTATGTCTATCTTGTACCAATACCATGCAATTTTCACCACTGTAGCTTTGTAGTATGTTTTAAAGTCAGGTAGTGTGATTACTCTGGTTTCATTTTTCATTTTCAATATGTCTTTGGATATTTGGGGCTCCTTGCCTTCCAAATAAATTTCATAGTTAGCTTTTCCAATTCGGTAAAAAAAAAAATGCTGAGGTAATTTTTATTGAGATTGCATTAAATCTGTAAATCAATTTGAGTAGGATAGACATCTTAATGATGTTTAGTCTTCTTTTCCATGAACAGTGAATATTCTTCCATTTATTTAGGTCTTCTTTGATTTCCTTTAAGAGTGTTGTGTAGTTTTTCTGCATACAGTCATTTATGTCTTTAGTTAAATTTATTCCTAGATATTTGATTCTTGTAGTTGCTATTGTAAATGGGATTTTTGCAAATTTCATCCCGCAGACTGTTCAGTATTGGTGTACAGAAAGGCTTCTGAAATTTGCACATTGATCTTATAACCTGTCACTTTACTGAACTCATTTATAAGCTCTAGAAGCATTGATGTAGATTTCTCAGGGCTTTCTATGTATAGGAGCATATCATCTACAAATAGTGAAAATTTTACCTCTTCCTTTCCATTTGGATGCCTTTTCTGTCTTCTTCTTGCCTAAGTGCTCAGGCAAGTACTTCTAACATAATGTTAAGTAAGAGCAGTGACCGTGGGCATCCTTGATCCAGATCTTAGAGGGAAAGCTTTTAGGATTTCACCATTGAATATGATGTTAGCTGTGGGTTTTTCATATATACCCTTATCAATTTGAGGAAGATTCCTTCTGTTCCTATCTTTTGAAGTGTTTTTATCAGGAAAGAGTGCTGTATTTTGTCAAATGTTATCTCCACCTATAGAGATGATCCTGTGATTTTTTTCTTTCAATCCATTTATTTGGTGTATTACATTGATTTTCTTCTGTTGAGCCATACTTTCATACTAGGGATGAAACCCTCTTGTTCATGGTGTATAATTTGATGTGTTGTTGAATACAATTAGCAAGTAATTTGTTGAGAACTTTAACATCTAGATTAATTAGAGAGATTGGTCTATAGGTTTCCTTTCTTGTGGTGTCTTTGGCTTTAGTATGAGGATGTTGTTGGCATAATAGAATGAGTTAGGCTATGTTCCCTCCACTTCTATTTTTTGGAAGAGTTTAAGTAGGATTGGTTCTTTCAGGAATGTTTGGTAGAATTCACCTGTAATGCCATCTGGTCCTGGGCTCTTCTTATTTGGGAGGCTTTGACGAATAATTCTATATCTTTACTTATGATTGGTCTGTTGAGTTCATCACATTTTTCTTTCATCAATGTAGGCTGTTTGTGTGTTTCTAGGAACATCTCCATTCCTCTAAATTATCCATCTTGTTTCTGTACAAGTTTTCAAAATATCCTCTTTATTTCTGTGGGGTCAGTGGTGATATACCCTTTCTCATTACTTATTTCATGTATTTTCATCTTCTCTATTTTTTTCTTGGTTAATATAGCTAAGGGTTTGTCAATTTCATTAATCTTGTCAAAGAATCAGCTTTTGGTTTTACTTTTTTAGTGCGTTTTATTTTCAATTTCATTTAGCTCTGCTCTAATCTTTGGTATTTCCTTCTTTCTACTTCCTTTGGAGTTTGATTGTTGTTCTTTACCTAATTCCATGAGGTGTGCAATTAGGTCTCTGATTTTATCTCTTCTATTTTAAGATAGGCATTTATGGGTATGAATTTCCCCCTTAGTACAGATTTTACTGCATCCCATAGGTTTTGATATGTTTTGTTGTCATTTTCATTCATTTAAGGTAGTTACCGATTTCTTTTGCAATTTCCTCCTTGACCCACAGTTTGTATCAGAGTATGTTGTTTAACTTCCATACATTTGTGCCTCATCTGCTTCTCTGCACTTACTGATTTCCAGCTTCATTCCATTGTTGTCAGAGAAATTACTTTATACAGTTTCAAACTTTCTGAATTCATTGAAAGTTTTTCAGTGGCCAACATATGGTCTATCCTGGAGAATGAGTCATATACATCTGAGAAGGATGTATATCCCACTGTATTTGTGTATATTTGGGTATATTTTTCTGTATATGTCTTTTAGGTCCAGACCCTCTACTGTAATAACCAAGGTGATTTTTCTTTATTGATTCTCTGCCATGATGTTCTGTCTTAGGGTGCTAATGGTGTATTAAAGTCCCACTATACTTGTACAGGTATCTATTTCTCCACTTAACTTTTTCCAGTGTTTGTCTCATGTGTTTTAATGCACCTTGGGTAGGTGCATAAATGTTTATGATTGTTCTTTTTTCTTGATAGATTATCCATTTTATTAGTATATAGTGGTCTTCTTTATCTCCTACAATTATTTTGTATTTCAAGTCTACTTGGTCTGATATTAGTATAGCTACTGTCACACTTTTTTGGTTATTGTTTACATGTAACATTGTTTTTCAACCATTCACTTTCAGCCTCCTTGAGTGCCTGGTTGTAAGGTGAGTTTTGTGTAGACAATATATAGATGGGTTATATTTCCTTATCCATTTTGCCAATCTGTGTCTCTTGACTGGAGAGTTTAAGCCACTAACATTTAATGTTATTACTGTCAAGGTATTTCTTACATTAGCCATATTTTCTTTAGGTATAAGCATGCCATACATTGTTTTTATTCTCTTTTTATCCTTTAGTTGTTCTTACACTCTCCCCCAATTCTCTCTCTCTCCTATTTTTTCCTTTCAACCTGCAGAACTCCCATTAGCATTTCTTGAAGGGCAGGTTTCTTATTGTCAAATTATCTTAATTTCTGTTTATCTGTGAATATTTGAAGTCACCCTCATTTTTTAATGTCAGCTTTGCTGGATAGAGAATTCTTGGCTGCAAGTTGTTTTCTTTTAACACTTTAACTCTCTCATAACACTGCCTTTTTGCCTCCATGGTTTCAGCTGAGAAATCTGCACTTAAGCTTATCGAACTTCCCTTGTATGTGATGGATCTCTTTTCTCTTGCTTCATTTAGTATTCTCTCTTTCTCTTGAGCATTGGACAATTTGATAAGTATTTGTCTTGGAGTAGGCCTATTACTATTTATACTTTTTTAGTTGTGCTGAGCTTCCTGGACATGTCCATATCCCTCAATAGTGTTGGGAATTCTCAGCAATTGTTTCCTCCAACAGTCCTTTTGTCCCTTTTCCCTTCTCTTCTCCCTCTGGGATGCCTATAATTTTTACATTTGTGCCTTTCATGTTGTCATTCAAATCCCTAATTCCCTCCTGAATTTTTTCTATCTTTTTATTTTTCTATTCTACTGTTCGATTTCAGCTGTACTGTCTTCCATGTCACTGATTCTTTCCTCTGCATGTTTAAATCTGCTAGTATGTCCTTCCAGTGTATTTTTGATTTCTTGTATTGTGCCATTCATAACCATCACATCCATTACCCTTTAATGTATGTTTACAATTTCTTTAGTGTGTTCTCCTAGTGTCTTCTTAATACCTTTAATATCTTCCTTCACTTCACTAAGTTGTTTGGACATCTCTGATTAGATGTTCCATGTTCTGCATCTCCTCCTGATTTTTAGTTTGTTCATTGGACTGGACCATGTCTTCCTGTTTCTTAGTATGGGTTGTAGTTTTTTGTTGGTGTCTAAGCAACTGTTTATCTTGATAGGTTTATTCACTTGATTAGCTTCTCTTTCTACTCTAGGATTTTATTTATTTTTTGTGTGTGTGTGTGTTTGTGGTAAGTTTTCACTTTTAAACTTTGTTCCTCTTATTCTATTTTCTTGCTGCTGTCTATGTCCCCCTCAGAAAAAAAAAATTGGACCAGAAAAAAAGAAATAGGTAAGAAAAGAAAAAGAGTAATAGTAATAATAATAGTAAAAAGTAGAAGAGGAATCTTACAAGACCTAGGAAAATGAATAATCAACTTGAGTAAGAAGTGCAGAGGAATAAGTATAAAAAAGTAGAATAGATACAATGAAATGAGAAAGAGAATATAGAAAAATATATGGAATGAATTAAATAGCCAGAATCATGAAAAGAGAGGGAAAGGGAAAAGAAAAGAGAAAAAGAAAAAAAGTAAAAAAAAAAAGAAAACAGAGAAAAAAGGAAGGAGAAATAAAAACAAGAAAAATTGAGACCAAACAAAAGAGGTGGAATGAAAGAACAACAAGAGAAAACAGAAGATAGAAAGATGAAGGAAAGAAATAAAATAGCACAGGTAAACAAAATCAATATATCAATAAATAAGGGAAAGGAAGGGGAAACAACGAACAAGAAAGAAGACAACATCATCTCCTTTTTTAAAAAAAGGAGACAGAGAAGAAAATGAAAGAACAAACCAACCAACAAACTAAAAACAAGAAAAACAGTCTTCCCTCTTAAGCCCCTAAGGAGTGTCTCAGGCCGCTGGTGTTAATCAATCACCCTGTAGCCTGCCCTCTGCAGGTTTTGAACTGGGTTTTAGCAAGTCAACTAATTATTTTAATAATTCAATGTAATTATAATATTATAAACAGGAATATTATGCAGAAACCTAAATATTTTGTTAGTATAAGTGAAAACTGGAGAATACAATATTGTCCATATGCTGTGATAAAATATGTATACTATGGACAATAAAAAGAATTTTGTGTGAAGATGGCAAAATTAACTACTTTTTTCTGAATTTTAAAGTGTTGCTATTGTTTTCATAATACAAAATATCAAATAATGTATCTAGGACACTAGCTGACCAAAAGAAATTTCAATGGACTAGCCTTGCTGCTATGGAGATTAGTGCTAGAAACCAGCAACAGGAATTTCAAAAACCCTTATTTTAATGCTAAGATTTGTGCTCCAAAATTTGTCTTAGAGATATGGAGAACTTGGACAGGTTTAGAAGAGTTGGGATACAGAATTATTAAAGAAATACAAAGTAAATTCATTTTCTTCTTTGGACAGAATAATTCCACCTTATAAATACCATTGAAGGGTGAATAACCAGTAAGTGACCAAAATTATAGTAAGTTATAGAATTTAAAAAATAAACTTTTGTAGATGAATGTCTTAAAAGCAATTAATATGGGACCAAAAGGGGCATGTGGCATTTACTACCTAGGCAAACTCTTAAGAACAAGGGATCTAGATTATTGTCTTTCAGACTGGACTGGGCTAAGTAAAAACAAGGAAAAGAATAGGATTTCCACAGGGTTTTTCAGTCTTGTCATTCTGCTTTTCTGAGTTTCAGAAGACAGAAAAATATTTTTTACCAGCTACAATATAGATGGCATTCATTTATTTCAACAACTGTTTATCAAGCTTCTACCTTGTTCAAGGCTAGAGATATTAAATTGAGGGACACAAATATGTAGATGACAGGGACAATGCCTTAAAGGAATTTACAGGTTAGTAAGCAACATATGATAAAAATAAATGAATAAAGGAATATAACTTCCACTACAAATAAGATATAACTTCCCCAAACCACCTCAGCAATCTTTCAACTCTGCTAAGTTTACTATTTGTAGAGACTTGTATTTTAACAGTTGCCTTTATCCTATATTTGACCATTTCCCTTTTAGATATATTCACTGTACCTTTCATTTCATCATATAAAAACTATTTCTTATTCAATGCAGCATAGTGGTAAGAACACAAGGTTTGGAGTCAAGAGATCAGTGTTTTCTGCCCTGACTTGACTCTGCATTCACTGCCTTACCTGTAAAATGGGGATGATAAGACTTACCCTCCCTTCTTCATATAAGGCATGTACTCTGTAAATGGTAAAATGCTATATGTATGGGAATAGAAATATGAAAGACTTCATCTACATGAAGCAGAGTGTAAATGAGAAAACCAACTTGAAGAAAAAATAGGGAGGTGTGAGTGAACTAATATGTAATGGGAAAGAAATGTAGATTATAGTGAAATTTTAAGCAACAGTTTTATGGACCTTAAGGACCATAAAACTGAAGGACAGATTTTTAGCCTGATTTTGACCCAACTGAGATGGAAACTTTGGAAAAAGATTGAGGAAAATTCTCAAAGATTGTCATATCTTTTGAAAGATAGGATCTGAAAAACACAATTTGGTGTTAGTACTTTCTGACTTCTGAGAAATACAAATGGGCTTTTGGTTAGCCCATTTTATAGAAGTAGTGGGAAATAAAGGAATTACCCAATGCTGCTTTTGTGTTGATTTTCTGGCAAAAATCAGGCTTTTAAAATTTCTGGTCCAGAGTTATGCTCCCAAGGATGGTGCACTTTCTCTGTATTGGCAGAGCTACCCAGTATTCTTAGATATTGTGTGCTTATCCCTTACATATCATCTTTGAGAGGTATTGGAAAACATTTATCAGCGTACCAAATCATCACAAACACAGTCTTCCTAGGCCTACCAGAACAGATTCCACAATGGAGGGCCCCATCCTTCAACAGTTTTAGGGTGGATCTCTGCATACTTTGGCCACCACTTGCATTTGTTCTCCCTCTTCAGACATTTGTTTAGAACACTCTACATCAGCTTTTGTCTCCAAAGTACCTCAATCATGCCATTCAATCCTATATAAAAGTGGCATAAAATGGGGATGATGAAACCTGCTGTAATGATGACCAATGAGTTTTTCCCACTATCACCTGACATAATTGACATCAGTTATGGCCCAGTTCCACTCATTGTTTCCCATGAGTGACCTCAGCATTGGTACATTTGTCCTCTTCAGGCTTAACTTTGATTCTCATGGAATGTATAATTAAAGTCCCTTTGAGTTGAGAAGAAGGAAATGAGGGAAAGGAAAATAAATAATTATCACCATTTACTAACCTCATAAACTTGGCTTTCATGGGACTCATAAAATAGCATGCCCAGTGTATTTAAATATACTTATTCACTTAGAAACTCCAGTCATATTCAAGTATGTTCATGTATGAGGGTAGCTCTAGTTCAAACACAGTTGAAAATGAGAAAACATTTTCATTTATATCTTTAATTTGAAACAGAGACTTCACATATACAGTAGTTCAATTGTGGAGAACCTTTCACATCTGGTTTTGTTACAGTTGGGCTTATTGATGGTCTTTTAAAAAATTTATTGAAATATATCACTCATACATGAATATACATAAACAATAAGTGTATAGTAATAGTTGTGAACTTACAAAACAAACATACATAACATCTTACAGGGCTCTCATACCTCACCCTACCACCAATAGCTTACATTGTTGTGAAACATTTTTAACTAATGATTAAAGAGCATCCTCAAAATGTTACTACTAACCAAAGTATTTTCCTCCAACCCTCCCTATTATTTTTATTATTATTATATCATTTATATATGAACATACATAAACAATAAGTGTATAGTAAAAGTTGTGACTTACAAAGCAAACATTCATAACATCATACAGAGGTCCCATATATCAACCCTCCACCCACACATTGCATTGTTGTGAGACATTTGTTACAAATTATGAAAGAATATGGTCAAAAACTTATTAATAATTATAGTCCTTATCTTACATTTGATGTATCTTTCCCCCAAACCACCCTATTATTATTTTTAAAAAATATTTTTATGACAGAAGTTGTAAACTTGCAAAACAATCATGCACATGTGCAGATTTCCCAAACAACACCCCTCTATCAACACACCACACCCTGGTGGAATATTCATTACAGATTATGAGATAATATCATCCAATTTTTACTAGGTCCACAGCATACATTTGGCACACATTTTCCATCCTTCCCTATTATCAACACAGTACATCTTTGGCATAGATGCAAGAATATTCCATTATTACTGTTAACCATACTCCATAGGTCACTCCAATTGTATTTTCCCCCATGCTTCTCCACATTTCCACCACCCTGCAATACTGATGTACTTCCACTGTAGCTCACAAAGGACATTCTTGAATCTGTACCATCAACCACTATTCTTATCCACCTCTGTGTTTACTGTGCTATTCAGTCCCTAGATTTTTCTCTAGCTTTCTGTCAATTGGCATTTACATTCCCAGACTACCATTTTCAGCCACATTCCCATTTATAAACCAGCTGTTTCTCACTATAATGTGTTATAATCAACTCTGTACATTTCCACACTTTTACAGTAAAGCTAATTAAAAATTTTGCATACATTAGATATCCATAGTCCATCTCAGCCCTTCTCTTATCTCCTTTAAGAATCTGCCACCTACTACCAGGTCTTGAAGATATTTTCCTACATTTTCTTCTAGAGGCTTTATGGTTTATGTGGTTATATTTAGTTATTTGATTCATTTTGAGTTAATTTTTGTATAGGGTGTGAGATACACATCCTCTTTCCTTCTTTTACAATGGATATCCAATTTTTTTCAGCACCATTTGTTGAATGGACAGTTCTGTCCCAGCAGGGTAGGTTTGACAGGCTAGTCAAAAATCACTTGAACATAAATGTCATGGTCTGATTTTTAACCATCAATATGGTTCCATTGATCTATGGGTCTTTTTGCCAGTACCATGCTGTTTTTTATCACTGTAGCTAGGTAACATGATTTAAAGTCTGGAAGTGAGAGTCTTCCAATTTTGCTTTTCCTTTTTAAGACGTTTCTGACTATTCAGGATCCTTTACCCTTCCAAATAAATTTGATAATCCTGTTTTCCATTTATTTAAAAAATCCTGGGGGAATTTTTTTCAAGATTTTTTTGAATCTCTATATCAATTTGAGTAGAATTGACAGCTTAATGATATTTAGTCTTTCAATCCATGAACATGGAATGTTCTTTCAATTATTTATTCTTTTTTAAAATTTCTTTTAGCAATGAATTGCAGTTTTCTGAATACAAGTGCTTTAACTCGTTGGTTAGGTTTATTCCTGAATATTTGGGTTTTATCTGTCATATTTTATTTTCACCACTCTTGTGACACTTTTAGTTACTTTTATTGATAAAATCTTCATTTCTAGACTCTCCTCCAGGCCTCTCTGTCCTGTCTTTTCTTTTCAGGGCTTAGCACATCTTTAGTATTTCCTACAAAGCAGTTCTCTTGGTTACAAACTCTCTCAGTTTTTGTTTTTCTGTGACTATTATAAACTCACCCTCATTTATGAAAGACAATCTTAGTGGATATAAGATTCTTGGCTGGGTTTTTTCTCTTGCAGTATCTTAAATATATTATACCACTGTCTTCTTGCCTCCATGGTTTCTGGTGAGAAATCAGCACTTAATCTTATTGGGTATCCCGTATATGTTATGCATTGCTTTTCTCTTGCTGCTCTCAGAATTTTATCTTTGTCTTTGGCATTTGCCATTCTGATTAGTATGCATCTCAGAAATGGTCTCTTAAGATTTTTCTCAGATGTGAATATGTCGTGCTTTTTGGACATGGATATTTATGTCCCTCAATGGGGTTGGGAAATTTTCTACCATTATTTCTTCAAATATTCCTTCTGCCCCTTTTCCCTTCTCTTATCTTTCTGGGACACCGATGACATGTATGTTTCACTGGATGGTGTGAGTCAGGGCATCCAGAGAGGCTATTTGCTATGAGGATAGGGCTTAGCCACCCAGCAATTCCAGCCACAGGGAAAAGGAACTTATGGTTTTCCCTTGGGCTCTTTATGTCTTTGTCCATTTCCCTCTAGATCGATGCCCTGATGCCTCCTGCTTTGTGGTTTCCCAAAACAGCTCACTCTGGTTGGATTTTGTCCCTTCTCAGTGAAGGTTTTCCCACCTACAATGACACCATTTTCCCAGAACTCAGGTTCCTTTTTTCTTACTACTGCATAATATTCCATCATATGTATACTCCACAATTTGTTTATCCATGCATCAGTTGATGGACACCTGGGTTGTTTCCAATTATTGACAATGTTGACTAATAATGCTATGAACATCAGTGTGGAGATGTCTGCTCATGTCTCTGCTCTCAGTTCTTCTGGTTATACACCTAGTAATTATATTGTCAGTTCACAAGGTAAGTCTATATTCAACTTTCAAAGGAGCTGCCAAACAGTTCTCCACAGTGACTGTACCATTCTACATTCCCACCAAGAGTGAATAAGTGTTCCTATCTCTCCACATCCTCTCCAGCATTTGCAGTTTTCCAACTTTTTAATAATGTCCAGTCTAATAGGTTTGAATAGATATCTCATTTTAGTTTTTATGTCATTAGGATGATCTTGTATTTTTTCTGACCCAGCCCTGGAAATAACCACTCTTCAATGGGCACTAGTACTTCTATTGGAGAATTTTCTTTACAAACCAAGATCCAATATGGGTCTGTCCATTGATATTGGGGTTTCCCTGCTTCAGGTCTCTCACAGTGGACAGAGCTAGTATGAACACGTTTACAAATTTGGGCATTATATATACCATATATATTATATGTATAATTATTACTGTGCCTATCAAAACATATTTTTTAAATGAGTTCTTGTTGATACCTCAAATGCCAATCTAACACTATGGGTTTCTTCTACCCCCCTCAGGTTCACTTGAGATTTATTTCTCCATGTAGAGACACAGATCTGATTGTCCACAACTTATTCACAATTTGTTCAACCCTCATATACAAAAAAAGAAGCAAATTTGTGAGAAGCAAATTTGTGAGAAGCAAATTTGCCAATTTGAGTATTTTGTGTGTTTGCAGTTCTTTTTGCTGTTAGCATGACAGAATCACTCATAACACTGTTTTCCAAAATCATTTGGTCAACTCCTTTTTCCTATTCCTTTTGAGTGGACATGTGATTTATTTATAACAAGTTAGATTCATATGTCACATTCTGCACTCTATCTCCTTAACCACATCATTCATTGTAGGAGATAGGTGGCAAGGTCTAGAGGGTCCCTATTTTACCTGAAACTCCTAGAGTGGTGTGGGCTCTCAGTCAGCTAAGGGCCCCATGAACCAATTATTACAGAACCTCTATGCCCTAATCAGACAGAACCAGAGAAGTGACCAGGTGTCAAGAATGGATCTAATCAATAAGTAAGAACTGATGACATTCTTGGAACCTGCAGGTGGTTCTTGGATGGAACAGGACTGGTGCTCTAGGGGATCAGTGTTGAGGCACTGTCTGTTCCACAGCATCATCAAAGACAGGAGAAGATTTCATGGTTCACTGGCAGGTCAGATAGTGAGGTTTTCACTGCACTCAATCAATGAATAAATTGGTAAACTGACCCCTGAGTCCTGCCAAGTGCAGATACAGCCATCATGCTCAGATGCAGGTACATAGGAGTCAGCCTTCATCAGCTCATAATTGGCAAAGAGCTGCTGATGGCCTTTACCAGATTCCAGCTTCTAGAAGTCATTGAAGGCCACATGTTCATGGCCTCTTGCTGGCACTACCTGAGCATTTTTCTTTCATAAATGCTTTCTTCTCACATCAAGGCAAAAACAAACCTCTGGCTGCTTTGGAAATTTTAGGGAAACCACAGCCATTTGCCAAGTCAAGGCTCTGCCATTATGTAAGACTCAAAAGCTATCAATTATTGTTACATTTTCAAATCATTGAGTAAAATGAAAACAATATTTTAGGTTATGGTGAAAATTATATCTAATTCATATTTCTATGTACATAAATGAAATGTTATTGGAACATCACTTTGTTAATTCTTTTTTGGGTTGTCTTTGGCTGCTTCATCATTGTAGCTTCAGAGCTCAATAGTTCAAAGTGAGACTGCATAGGCCACAAAGCCAAAAATGAACAATCTCTGGCACCTTACAAAAAAATGTGTGCCAGAACTTGTTCTATCCTGTTGCTCAGAGGAGATGCAGACATACTTGGTTCCCAGAAAAGTCTAGGGCCTCATGTTTCCTTTACTGCATGACATCCAGGAAGCAGGAGAGACCCATTTGCAGTCTATGATCATATGAGTTTCTCCCAAGCTGTCCCATTTCCTAGAAAGTGTCTGACTTATGGTTAGTTGATTGTCAGGCAAGTGGTGAAGGAAACAGTGACTGACAGGGAACAGCTCCTCTAAGACCCCCCAAACTGCTGAACCCTGCTGGACATCCTTACCACCTGGTCACTGGAAGGTCAGGTCTGATTTTCCCATAGACACAGTGTAACTTGGCAAAGGGGCTTAATACATTTACCCTCTGCTTCCTGTTTTCAGGATGGGGTTCGCCTATCACTTGGGCTTTCAGAGATGGGAGAGAGACCCAGGTTTGTTGGTTCATGCCCCTCTTCTCAGTAGAAACCCTGCTGCCTCATGTACTGCCTCAGCCCAGCTCCATATTTGGTCAGTATCATCTTAGGCCCTAAAGCATGCATTTACCCAGGACAGTCCCCTTGAGCCTCCTCATATTTATTCCAGCACAGATACCAACCATGGAATTTTTAATAGAAAACCAATTTTAGTAATATATAATAATAAAAGATAAATCCATCCAAAGTGTACAACCAGTGGTATCCAGTACAATCACATAATTGTGCATTCATCACTTCAATTATTATTACAACATTTTCATTATTCAATTAATAATACTAAAAAACAAAACAAACAAAACTCATTACCTCTCAATCTCTCTATGCTTCCCCTTCAATACATAGCTCTATTCTGCTTCCTTCTCTCCAGTTCATTTGTATGAATATTTTGTAAAAAACAGTCTTATATATGCAATATCACCCATATTCGTATTTTACATGAGGTTTACATGTATTTTACATGAGGTTTACATGAGGTTTCACTATGTTATACAGTCCCATGTTACATATTTTAGCTTTCCTTCTGGTAATATAAATATCCTTAGGCTTTCCCTTTCAAATGCTTTCATAACCATATAATAATTTTGTTAGTCTCAAACACTATGATGTGTTCTCACCAATTCCATTCATTTCCAAAGATTTCCAAACAACCTTTTAACGAATTCTGTTCATATTAACCCTCGGCTTTCCATTTTCTACCCACATTCTATTTTCTGGTGACCCATATTCTAATTATTAATTATTAAGAATATTGATTTAACAGCCTTATCAAAAAACACTTGAATGTAGATGTTAGGGTCTGTTTCTGAGTTTTAAACAATATATTTAGTTCATAATAGTGCTATCATACAGCATTTGTCCTTTTGTGTCTGGCTTCCTTTACTCAGCATAATGTCCTCCAGGTTCATCCATCTTGTCATATGCTTCTTGATTTCACTTCTTCTAATCACTGCATAATATGACTTCAATTTTATTCACCACAATTTGTTTATCCATTAATCAGTTGTGGTTTCCAACTTTTGGCTATTGTGAATAATGCTGCTATGAACATAGAAATATACATGTCTATTTATGTCACTGTCATTTCTTCTGGACATATACCTAGTAGTGGTATTGCCAGGTCACATGGCAAATCTACATTCAACTTCCTTAGGAACTGCCAAACAATACTCTATAGTGGCTGTACAATTCTACATGCTCACAAAAAGTGAATAAGTGTTCCTATCTCTCCACATCCTTGCCAACATTTTCAGTTATCTGAGTTTTTGTAGTGGACAGTCTAAGTGTGAAGTGATAGCTCACTGTAGTTATGATTTGCATATCTCTAATCACTAGTGATGTTGAACATTTATTCATGAGTTTCATCAACATTTGTGTTTCTTCTTTGAGCAATTGCCTTTTCAAGGTTTTGGCCCATTTTTTAACTGGGTAGTTTGGCTTTTTATTGTTGAGTTGTATATCTCTTTATATATCATTGATATTAAACACTTATTGGGTATGTGATTGTCAAATATTTTCTCCCATTGAGTTGGCTGCCTTTTCATACTTTTGACAAAGTCTTTGAACAGCAAAAGTGTTTAATTTTGAGGAGATCCCATCTATCTATTTTTTTCTTTTGCTGCTCATGCTTTCAGAGTAAGGTGTAAGAGACTACCACCTACCACAAGATTTTGAATGTGTTTTCCTACATTGTCATCTGGAGTTCCATGGTTGTCATTTGTATATTTAGGTCTTTGATCCATTTGGAGTTCATTTTTGTATAAGGTGAGAGATAAGGGTCCTATTTCTTTCTTTTCGATATGGACACCCAGTTTGCCCAGCACCATTTGTTGAATAGACTTTTCTGGCCCACCTGAGTGGACTTAGCCTTATCAAAAACCACTTGACTATAGATGTGAGGGTCTATTTCTGAGTTCTCAATTCAGTTCCGTTGGTCAATCTTTCTATATATGCCAGTACCATGCTGTTTTTACCATGTAGCTAATTAATATGTTTTAAAGTCCCAAAATGAGAGACCTCCAATTTTGTTCTTTTTTAAAAGACATGTTTGGTTATTCAGGGCCTCTTAACCTTCCAAATAAATTTGATTAACTGCAATAAAGTCTGTTTGGATTTTTATTGATATTGCATTGAGTCTGTAAATCAGTTTGGGTAGAATTGACATTTTAATGATATTTAGTCTTCCAATCCATAAGCATGGGATGTCCTTCCATTTATTTAAGTCTTCTTCAGTTTCTTTTCCAATGTTTTGTAGTTTTCTGAATACAGGTCCATTATGTCCTTGGTTCAGTTTATTCGTAAATATTTGATTGTTTTAGTTGTTATTATAAATGCAACATTTTTTTCTGATTTCCTCCTCAGATTGCACATCAGTAGTGTATAGAAACACTATAGATTTTTGCCTATTAATATTGTATCTCGCAAGTTTGCTGAACTTGTCTATTAGTTCTAGTAGCTTTGTTGTGGGATTTTCAGGATTTTCTAGATATAGGATCATACCGTCAGCCAATAGTGAAAGTTTTATTTCTTCTTTTCCTGTTTGTGTGCCATTTATTTCTTTATCTAGCCTAACTGCTCTAGCTAGAACTTCTATCACAATATTGAAGAACCGTGGTAATAGTGGGCACCCTTGCTTTGTTCGTGATCTCAGTTGTAAACTTTTCAGTATTTCACCATTGAGTACAATGCTAACTCTATGGTTTTCATATATATGCACTTTACCAGATTGAGAAAGCGTTCTTCTAGTCCTATCTTCGGGAGTATTTTTACCAAGAAAGGGTGTTGTATTTTGTCAAATGCCTTTTCTGCTTCAATCAAGAGGATCATGTGATTTTCCTTCTTCAATGTATCAGTGTGGTTTATTACACTAACTTATTTTCCTGTGTTTAACTACCCTTGAATACCTGATATAAAACCCACTTGATAATGGTGTATAATTCTTTTAATGTACTTTTGGATTCAGTTAATATTTGCATCTATATTCATTAGAGATATTGGTCTGTAATTTTCTCTTTTTTGTAGTATCTTTATCTGGTTTTGGTATTAGGGTAATGTTGGCTTCAAAGAATGCATTTAGTAGTATTCTTTCCTGTTCAATTTCTGGATGAGCTTCAACAGGATTGATATTAGATCGCATTTGAATGATTGGTAGAACTCACCTGTGAAGCCATCTGGTCCCAGGCTTTTCATCTTTTGGAGGTTTCTGATGACTGTTTCAATCTCTTCAGTTGTTATTTGTTTCCTGAGGTCTTCTATTTCTTCTAGGGTCAGTGTAGGTGGTTCAGGCATTCCTAGGAATTTCTCAATCTCATCTATATTTTGTGATTTTTTTTGGCGTACATTTGTTCATAGTATCCTCTTATGATCTTTTATTTCTGTGGGGTTAGTGGTAATGTCCCTTCTCTCATTTCTAATTTTATTTAATTGCATGCTCTCCTTTTTCTTTGTCTGTCTAGCTAAAGGTTTGTCAATTTTGTTGATGTCAAAAGAAATAACTTTTGGTTTTGTTGATTCTCTGTTTTGTAGTTTTATTTTTGATTTCATTTATTTCTGCTCTGATCTTTACTATTTCTTTCCTTTGGCTTGGTTTGGACTTAGTTTGCATCTCTTTTTGTTGTTCTTTCAGATATGTAATCAGGTCTTCAATTTTAGCTCTTTCTTCTTTATTAATGTAAACATTGAAGGCTATAATTTTCCCTCTCAGCACTGTCCTTGCAGTGTCCCATAGATTTTGGTATTTTTGGTTCTCATTTTCATTCATCTTAAGATATTTGCTGAATTCTCTTGCAATTTCTGCTTTGACCAACTGATTATTTAAGAGTGTGTTGCTTAACCTCCATATATTTATGACTTTCTCCTTTTTTCATTCCTTATTGGTTTTCAGCTTCATTCTTTTTGATCAGAGAAAGTGTTTTGTACAGTTTCAATTTTTTTTACATTTATTGAGACTTGTTTTGTGTCCCAACATATGGTCTATCTTGGAGAAGGATCCATGAGCACTTGAAAAGAATGTGCATCCTGCTGTTTCAATATATGGTCTATCTTGGAGAAGGATCCATGAGCACTTGAAAAGAATGTACATCCTGCTATTTTGGGGTGCAAACAGTTTTTCATTTAAAATTGGTTTTGTCTGATATTAGTATTGCTACTCCAGATCTTTCTTGGTTACTATTTGCATGAAATATCTTCCTCCAATGTTTCACTTTTAGCCTGGTTGGGACCTATGTCTGAGGTGAATCTCTTGTAGAAAACATATAGATGGCTCATATTTTCTTAATCCATTCTATCAATCTATGTCTTTTGATTGGGGAATTCAAGCCATTAACATTCTAAATCATCTATTTTGTCCTTTGACTTTCTGTTTTCATATCATACTATTGTTTCTCTTTTTACCCTTCAATGTATCCTTCCTGATAATTTTCATTTCTACAGTCTTCTCCAATTCTCTCACCCTTCTTTTGTTTCCTTTTAGGCTGCAGCACTCCCTTTAGTGTCTCTTGTAATTCCAGTCTTTTGGTTATATATTCTATCAGTCTTTGTCTGTGAATACTTTAAACTCACTCTCATTTTTGAAAGACAGCTTAGCCAGATACAGAATTCTTGGCTGGCAGTTTTTCTCTTTCAATCCCTTAAAAACATCATACCACTTTCTTCATACCTCCAAGATTTCTGATGAAAGCTTGGCACTTAATCTTATCAAGGTTCCCTTGTATGTGATGCTTTGCTTTTCTCTTGCTGCTTTCAGAATCCTATTTTTATCTCTGATATTTGTCATTTTGAATAGTAGATGTCTTGGGTTATGTCTATTCAGATTTTTTTCTGTCCCATGTGCATTGTTTTTCTTGGATATTGATATTTTTGTCTTTCATAAGGTTTGGGAAGTTTTCAGCCATTATTTCCTCAAATATTCTTTCTGTACCTTTTCCTTTCTCTTATTCTTCTAGGATATTGATAATGCATATGTTTGTATGACTTGCAATGCCATTCAATTCCCCGAGACCCTGTTCCATTTGTTCCATTCTCTTCTCTTTCTCCAATCCTGTCTTTTTCTGTTCAGATGTTCTGTCTTTGAAATCACTAATTCTGTCTTCAAGCAATTCAAATATTCTCTTATGTGCCTCTAACCTATTTTTAATCTCATCCATGATGACTTTAAGTCCCATAAGATCTGTTACTTTTCTTTGCAGGATTTCAAATTGTTCTCTATGCTCACTCAGTGACACCCAGTGTCATCTTAATATCCTTTTTCACTTTAGTCATATTTTCTTTTAATTCTTTGAATTGATTTAGGAGAGTTGTATAATTATCATTGGTTAATTTTTCAAAATTCTGTATCTCTTCAGAATATTTAATTTATTCCTTTGGCTGCGCCATCTCTTCCTGTTTCCTAGTATGGCTTGTAATTTTTTACTGAAATATAGGCAACTGAATATGTTGGTGTCTTTACTCTGATGGCCAATTACTCTAACTTGCCTATTGTTTTTTTTATAAGATATATTTATTTTACTTTTTTATACATTTTTAGCCCCCCTACCCCTCATTTTTGCTGTTTTTGTGTCCATTCACTGGGCAATTCTCTGTGTCTGTTTCCTGCCCTCTCTTCTCATTCTTCTCCTCCTGTCTTCACTGAGATTCAATCCTGGGAACCTCCAATCTGGGAGAGAGGCTTTCTGCCACCTGTGCCACCATGGTTCCTGGTTTGTTGGTGCATCTCATTTTGGCTCTCCCTTTGTGTCACTCTCCTGTTATATTATCATCTTCCTGCATGGCTCAGTGGGGACTGGCTCACCCACTCATAAGATCTGGTGACTCACCCACTTGCAGGGTCTGGTGGTGCTCCCACCCATGGGACTTGATGGTGCACTTGATCATGGGGCATAGTGGTGCACCTGCTCGTGGGGCCTGATGGCACACCCACTCAGGGGCCTGGCAGCCAGTGTGCCTTCTATATTTTACTTTTATTTTACTGGGAGGTCCTGGGGATTGAGCTGAGGTCCCTCAATATGAGAAACAGATGCCCAACCATTTGAGCGACATCCAGCACCCTATTGTTTTTTTGACAGTTCTTTGATATTTGGTTTAGCTTATTGTAAGTCTTTAAAATGGCTCAGCTTAAGTTATTAAAACTTTTCCAGGGACTCACTAATGGGGCACAGATTTTCTCCCAGGAGTTAGGATACAGAGAAGATCAAAAGCAGTTTTGTCCATGCAATTTCCAGACCAGCCAGCAGATGACCCTCATTGGCATGTCTTTCCATAGAGGTGTTTCAAACTGTTTTCCTGCAGTTTGGTCTGGTCAAAGGTGATTCAAAGCATGCTCTGCTGGCTAAATTCACTGAAGAAAGGCCCCCTGACTTTTCCACCCTTTTCTCTTGAAACAGCTGACAAGGAGAAAGCTGTCTATTCCCTTCTCAGTCAGCTGGAGTGTGCCAGGGGTTTTACTACAGCTTAGTATCTTGCTGGAGGGTCAGGGGAGCCCTTCCTTGCCACCATGGGGATTTGGTAACTGACATTTGTTGTTTTGCTTCTTCATCTTTCTGTCCCTCACCCTCCTGGGAGTTGTGAAGCACTGTCCTGGTCTGCTGACACCAAAAACAGGTTCCTTGGACAGTGTTTGGCTGTTTCTCCACTGTTTCTGTGAGAGAGATGAGGCCTGCCTGCCTAATCTGATGCCATCATCCCACAATTTCCCCTAAATTAACTTTTTAGGAACTCTGGAATCATATAAATAATGACACAACCAGGGTTGTGATTAATGAAAAAGAAGTTACTAAATTTTATTAAGAGAATGTGGTATCATGTTGATATGCTGACATAATGTCCCCCATTCCCTATATTGGAGGAGGCTTTGGGGTTAGTGGCTCATGTTCCTGATGTTGCATGCTAGCATCAAAGGTGGAAATATGGACCATATTTTCAAAATATTGTATTTGTGCATTATGACCTGCATGGTGGCTCCCTGTGAGACTGGTTTTGGGGCTCACTTTTGTTTCGCGCCCATCTCAGAAATTGTCCAGGTTTGGTGACATCTTCCAGATGGTGATTTTTAAAAATAGTTAAAGGTTTGTACTAGCCATAGCCACCTGGGTTAAAGGTTACAGTGAAACTATTGTGTATTGTACTATAATGGATAAATGACCTTAGACATTTGTCAAACCCAGAGAACTATATAACACAAAGAGTAAACTCTAATGTAAATTAGACTTTAGTTGATAAAAATGCATCAATATTGGTTCATCAACTGTAAAAAAATGCAACAGTGTAATGCAAGATGTTAATAAAAAGAAAACTGTGTGCTGAGGTTGTAGAGAAGGGGAGATTAGAGCTGAATGAATTTTTGCAGAATATTTCTGCAAACCTTGCAGTGCTCTGAAAAATAAAGTCTATTATCAAAACATAGGATACAGGTTAGAAGGGGCTAGTGTGGATGTAGGGAATGGTTGTTTGTGGCTTAATTGGTACAGTTTCTCTATGTGGTAATGGAAAAAAATTGATAGTGGATGGCATTGACAGTATTGTGACTGTAATTAACATCACTGAATTTGTATATGTGAAAAAGGAGAATTTTAGATTGTATGTATGTTACCAGGATAAAAATTTCAAACATTAAAGAAGTATACAATACAGTGAACCCTAATGTAAACTATGGACTACAGTTAGCAGTATAATTCTAATAAAGTTGGTTCTTCAATTATAACAAAAATACTGCATTAATGCAAAGGGAAAACTGCCAGTGTCAGGGCTATATGGAACTCTGTAGTTTATGCATGATTTTTCTGGAAACCTACAACTTCTCTAATAAAATATTAAAAAAAAAATAAAATGTATTTAAGAAGCACACAAGCTTGCAACATTAATTCAACAAAGAAAATATATTTTGATCATGCCAATTGCTGCAGAAAAAATCATTTGACAAAATTCAATACTTTTTCAAGATCACATGCAAAGATACAAACAAGCCAATAAAACTAGGACTACTTAGCTAGCATAATACCCAATGGTAGAAAAGTTAGTTTTTCCATAACAGAGCAACAAACAAGCTGAAAAGAAAGTTAATAAATCCATTTCTTTAAAACAGCATCAGAAAGAACAAACTACTTAGGAAGAAATTTAACCAAAGAAGTGAAAGATTTGTAACATGAAAACTACAAACATTTGATTAAGCACATTCAAGGAGGGGGACATGGGTAGACATTTTAGGAAGCTTGCAGTAATATAAACTCATGAATGAAGCTTTTTACACACTATGGACAGGGCTTGAGTTGTACCATGGACACTGGAGTCTAATACAACAGTTCTCCACATTGAGGCACTAATCCTCTTAGGGATCAGGGCACCAAAGATGCAGGGCCAGGAGGGAGGCCTTCTCCACTTGTTCTGATGTTCAGCTGGGTCAAAAAGACAGGTCAGGCACCCTCTTCTGGCAGCCAGGTTGTGGCACAGGAAGCTTGGTGCTCATTGTTCAGTGTGGACATGTGCAACCTGCGGTACACCATCAGAATCTCTGAAATTAAATGTTCACATTATTCGGAGCTATAAATTTGCAAGTTCAAAGGGAATGAAGCTATCAAGTGTCTTGAAGAGACTGCATGGAGAGAACAAGAAGCAAAGTACAAGGTAAACATACAAGTCAATTGATTTCCCCTTCCATGAAATGAACAATGAAGGAAAACACAAACAAACAAATTTATAATAATAAACACAAGAATTAAATTCCTTTGGTTAAAAACATACAAAAATATGTAAATCTCTTTATCTCATAAACTATGAAAACTTGAAAGAAATAAAAGTTAAATAAATGGAGAAATATTCCTTATTCATGGTGCGTAGACTCAATATTTTTAAGATCTCATTCAAAATTCCAGGAAAATATTTTCTAGATATTGACTGTTTGTACTCCTAGAATAGCGTGCAAAATGCTTAAGAAGAATAAAATTGAAGAGCCCATTATACCTGTTTCCTATCCTTACTATAAAGCTACCTTAATTAATAGAGTATGACCTTGGTACACAGGAAAATGGGAAGGAATAATACAGTCCATATGTAGACCAATCCAAATTTAGTCAGAGTTACATAATCCTTTCAACAAATGGCAATGGAACAACTCAATGGCCATATAGAAAAATAAAGACAGAAACTTTACATCTTACACAGAAACTCACCCAAAATAGTTTAAACACTTATGTGTAAGATGCAATATGATAAAAATTTGAGAATCCAATGGAAGAAAGAATCTGCATGACTTTATGGTTGCTGATGAATTTTTATATGCAGCATCTAATGAAAGAGTGATGAAAGGAAAAAATAGTAATGGGATTTTAATTTGAAAATTAAAAATTCTACTCTGTGGAAGACACTGTTAAAAGAATGAAAAGACCTCAACCCTGCACTGGGAGAAAGCTTTGTAAAACACACACATATATAAAGGATTTGTACTAAAATTCCAACAAGGTCTATAGCTTGATTAAACAAAACAAATCACTCAATTGAAAAAATTAGTAAATGAATGAACAGACACCTGAGCATATTAGGTATACAATTGGCAAGTAATCACAAATAAAGATATTTAACATCATTTGTCATTACAGAAAAACAAATCAAAACAATGAGAGACACTACCCATGCATTGGAATTGTGTAGTGAAGTTCCATGGATTTTATTAAAAAAATTCATTCTGGTGTAGCTGGTGTAGCTCAGTGTTTGAGTACCTGCTTTGCACAGACAAGGTCCCAGGTTCAATCCCCAGTACCTCCTAAAAAATTTCCTCTCCCTGGTACATAAAAAAAAAAAAATAAAGGGATCTATGGGACATCTTCAAGTTCACCAAACTTCACATGAGTTTATTCCATAAGATCAGGAAAGAGAGAAAGAGAGAAAGTGGTAGAGAGAATATGTGAAGAAATAATAGACAAAATTTCCCAAATTTAATGAAAGTAATGGTAAGTAATGGTAAGTACATAGGTATGTATAAATGTCAGTGGTAGTAGTATATTTTTGTAACTCCTCTTTTATTCCTATTGAATTAAAA
>JAQZBX010039837.1:0-22893 GCA_029593785.1 Cabassous unicinctus
AAAAAAAGAATTTCTGGCCAAAAGATGTCTAGGTATAGTCCAGTCTTACCCCTTGATTTGCCTCTGTGCCCATTGTGTGGTATGTGTCACAGACACAATATCCTTTCCTTCTAGTGCAAGAAGAGTCAGTAGCACACTTCAACAATCATTTCCTGAGAATCTCTGCCCACCTACCGAGCACTATACTCCCACAATGATATTTGTTCTTCAGGGGCCTCTACCTCACTCCCATATATATTCTTGAAATAGAGTACCTTGCTCTACTCTTCTATGATAAATATTTCATTTGAGCAATTTTACAATGCAATGTTCCAGATCTGAATCTATTCTACAAAATCTCAGAGACACCTATGCAGTTACATTTGCTTCCTTGAAGCAGAAATAGCCTGATTTCTACAAATAATACCTTTATATGTATGTACTCAAGAGTAATGAATTTTACTTCTTCCACCTATGACAGAATAGGCACCTTCTGCACCATTTTTTTAAATCACTCTGACATCATCCACAATACATAATATTTAAATCTATTGAGAAGGGATGAGGAGATCAGACCAGTATTCACAGTGAGGAAAATCACCCTAAGATGTATTTTCTTAACTCCCCACCACAGTACTAAGAGGTGGAGACTATTATTATCCACCTTTTTAAAAGAACAAGAGGAAAGACTTCTGGGGAGGATGGCATAGTAGGGAGCGCTAGGACTCAGTCCTTCCACCAAAACAACTAATAATTAGGCAGGAACTGTGTGAAACAACTATTTCGAAACTCCAGAGGCCAGAACAGAAGAGCCGGAGGAAGAGGCTGTAAATTGCTCTCTCTGCATGGTGTGCACTGGCACCCATCCCCACTCTCGAGGCAGGCCACCACGGTTTCCACTCCCTGGCTACCTGATGACAGAAAGGGATGTAAAATCGTCTTCCCTAAGAACAGGGGTGGGCACAGCTGATCACTGAGCAAAGCTTCTTT
Source organism: Cabassous unicinctus (assembly GCA_029593785.1). Classification (NCBI taxonomy): domain Eukaryota; kingdom Metazoa; phylum Chordata; class Mammalia; order Cingulata; family Chlamyphoridae; genus Cabassous; species Cabassous unicinctus. The sequence continues at coordinate 970 of JAQZBX010039837.1, forward strand.
AAGCTAATCTGGATCGCTGGGTCCTGTCTCTGAGGGCTGCTATTATTTCAACCCGCCCCGGACAAAGGCTGCAGGAGCCATTGTTTCAGCACTCCTGGACAGGGGCAGAGGTGGTGGAGATTTAAAGGCTCAGCGCTTTCTCAGGGCGGTGGGGGGCAGTTAGCTAAACGGCTACCTTTTCTGGGCAGGCTAGGAAAGCTCAGCTTTGGGGGGCCACTGGAGAAGCTGTTGGCGCCCCTCCTCACCTCTTCCATAGGGCCTTTGGAGCTGGTCTGTGCCCCCTTTGTGGGTCTCTGGCCCTGTTCTGGCTGGAAAAGTTCTCCCCAGGGTGACTGTCCTCTCAGAATCTGCCGTCTAGGCAAAAGAGCATGAAAGGACAACGAAAGGAATGTAAAAGAACTGTAAAAATGGACAGTCTGGGACAAAGGCCCACTAGCTTCAAACACCAGGAAGACAGAGACTTGCCCCCTGGGAAACAAGAATGGACAACCAAACTCCTGTAAACAGGAGCAAAAGCCCAGGATAAGACAGAGGTCCAAAAAGACAGGGAAAATCCAGCAAACTGTATTCGCCTAGGGCAGACCTTCCTGTTACGAGTGCTGAAGCTCAAGAAAATCTCTGACTTATTATCAGCTGGTGACAAAACCAAGAAACAAACACCCCAGGAATAAATCCCAGAGTTAACATTTTAAAATATTAAAATGTACAGCATGCAAGAAAAGAGTACAAGACAAAGAAACAAGAAATGATGGCCCATCTAAAGGAAGAGGATAAAAATACAGAAAACACCAACAAAGAAGATGAGAATGTGGATATACCAAATAAAGCCTTTAAAAAAATGATCTTAAAAATGCTTAAGGAGAAGAAGTAAAGTACAGAGATAGAACCAAATGATATCAGGAAAACAACGAATGAACAATATGAGAGAGTAAAGAGAAGGAAATTTTTAAAAAGAGCCAAACAGAACTACTAGAGTTGAAGACCACAATAATTGAAATGAAAAATGTCTAGGAGGGTTTCAAGAGCAGAATGGAGCTGGCAGAGGAAAGAATCAGTGAACTTGAAGACAAGACATTTGAAATGAGTCAGGCTAAGGAGCAGAAAGAAAAATGAAATATTAAAAGTGAAAATAACCTAAGATAGCCATGAGACATCATCAAGTCCACCAATATATGTTTTATGAGAGTCCCAGAAGGAGAAGAAAGAGAGAAAGGGGCAGAAAGAATAGTCAGAGAAAGTAACCACAAGGAAAACAGATGGGAAATATATCATATATATCATATATATATCACACATATATATATATGCTAAAATACAAGAAAGCATATAAATATAAAAGTAGGCTTTCACAGAAGTAAAGCACAAAAAAATGCATAAGACTTACAAGGCTAAATAGCAAAATGGCAGAAGAAAGTCCTCTATTATTAATAGTGACTTTAAATATAAATGGATTAAACTCTCCAGTCAAATGGCAGAGGTTGGCAGAATGGATAAAAAAGCATGACCCAACTATAGATTGTCTGCAAGAGACTCACTTTAAAGTCAAAGACACAAGTAAGTTGAAGGGTGAGAGGATGGAAGAAAATATACCACGCAAGTAGTGTCCAAAAGAGAGCTGGGGTAGCTGTACTAATATAGGATAAAATAGACTTTAAGTCAAAAACAGTTACGAAGGACAAAAATGGTCATTACACACTAATAAAAGAACAATTCCACAGGAAGATGTAATGATTATAAATATATATTTATGTATATGCACCTAACAACAGAGCCTCAAAATATATGAAGCAAATATTGACAAATTTGAAGAGGGAAATTGACAGCTCTACATTAATGGTGGGAGACTTTAACACATTACTCTCAATAATAGATACAACATCTAGTCAGAAGATCAATAAGGAAGCATAGGTCTTGAGTGATAGAGTAAACCAATTAGACTTATAGACATATACACAGAACACTGCATCCAAAGAAAACAGAATACATATTCTTCTCTAGTGCACATGGATCATTCTCTAGGATAGATCATATGTTGGGTCACAAAACAAGTACTAATACATTTTAAAATATTGAAATACCACAACAGAAGAAAGCTAGAAATCAAAAACAGAGGGAGAAAGGGAAAATTCACAAATATGTGGAAATTAAACAACATACTCTTAAATAACCAATGGGTTAAAGAGGAAATCAGAAGAGAAATTAGGAAATATTTTGAGGCTAATGAAAACAAAAATACAACATACCAAAACTTATGGGATGCAGTGAAGGCAGCGCTGAGAGGGAAATTTATAGCTCTAAATGTTACATTATAAAAGAAGAAAGAATTCAAAACTGGAATAACTAGAAAAAGGAGAGCAAACTAAACTCAAAGCAAGCAAAAAGAAGGAAATAACAAAGATTGGAGTGAGGATAAATGAAATAGAAAACAAAAATATCAATAAAAAGAGCCAACAAAACCACAAGTCAGTTCCTTGCAAAAACCAATAAAAACAACAAACCTTTAGCTACAGTGACAAAGAAACAAAGAGAAAAGATACAAATAACGAAAATCAGAAAAGAAAAGGGTGACATTACTACCAACCCTGCTGAAATAAAAAGGACTAAAAGTGGATACTATAAACAACTGTATGACAATAAATTAGATAACCTACATGAAATAGACATTTCTAGAAACACACAAACTACCTACATTAACTCAAGAAGAAATAGAATATTCCAACAAACCAATTAGTTGTAAAGAGATTGAATCAGTCTTCAAAAACCTCACAACAAAGAAAAGTCCAGGACCAGATGGCTTCACAGAGGAATTCAACCAAACATTCCATGAAGACTTAACTCTAATTCTGCTCAAATTCTTCTAAAATATTGAAGAGGTGGGAATACTCCTTAACCTCATTCTATGAGGCCAACATCACCCTCATACCAAAGCTGGATGACTGTAACACAAGAAAAGAAAGCTATAGACAAATATTTCTTATGAATATAGATATAAAACTTCTCAACAAAATACTGACAAACTGAATCCAACAGCATATTAAAAGAATTATACACCATGATGAAGTGGGATTTATCCCTGGTATGCAAGGTTGGTTCAACATAAGAAAGTCAATCAATGTAATAAACTACATTAACAGAATGAAAGGAGAAAAATGCATGATCATCTCAATTGATGCAGAGAGAACACTTGATAAAATACAGCACCCTTTCTTGATAAAAACACTTAGAACACCAGGAATAGAAGGAAACTTCCTCAACATGATAAAGGGCATATAAGAAAATCCCACAGCTAACATCCTACTTAATGGTGAAAGAATGAAAGCTTTCCCTCTAAGATTAGGAACAAGACAAGGATGCCCACTGTCACCACTGTTATTCAACATTTTACTGGAAGTTCTTGCCAGAGCAATTAGGCAAGAAAAAGGAAGCAAAGGCATACAAACTGGAAAGGAAGAAGTAAAACTTTCCCTATTAACAGATGATATAATCCTATACACAAAAAACTCCGAAAAATTCACAACCAAGTTCCAAGAGTTAATAAATGAATTCAGCAAAGTGGCAGGGTACAAGGTCAATATCCAAAAATCAATAGTGTTTCTATACACAAGCAATGAACAATTGGGAGACAAAATCAAGAAAAAAAAAATTCCATTCAAAATAGCAACTAAAAGAATAAAATATCTAGGAATAAATTTAACCAAGAATGTAAAGGACTTGTACATAGAAACCTACAAAACATTGCTTAAAGAAATTACAGAAGACCTAAATAAATGGAAGGATATTCCAAGTGCATGGATTGGAAGATAAAATATTGTTAATACGTTAATATTATCCAAAGCAATTTATAGATTCAGTGCAATCCCAATCAAAGTTCCAACAACCTTCTTTGCAGAAATGGAAAGCCAATCATCAAATTTATATGGAAAGGTAAGGGGCCCCAAATAGCTAAACCCGTTTTGAAAATGAACGAAGTTGGAGAACTCATACATCTCATCTTAAAACTTTTTACAAAGCTACAGTAACCAAAACAGCATGTACTTGCACAAGGACAGACACACAGACCAATGAATTGGAATTGAGAGCTCAGAAATCAACCCTCAGATTTATTACCAACTGACTTCTGACAAGATGGCAAAGACCACTCAATTGGGAAAGAATAGTCCCTTCAACAAATGATGCTGGGAAACTGAATCTCTTTTGGGGAAAAAAAAAAAAAAAGAGGAGGAACCCTACATCATATCATATACGAAAATCAACTCAAAATGGATCAAAAACCTAAAAATATGAGGCAGAACTACCAAACTCCTAGAATAAAACATAGAGAAACATCTTCAGAACCTTGTGTTAGGTGATGGTTTCTTAGACTTTATACCCAAAGCACAAGCAACAAAAGAAAAAATAGATAAATGGGACCTTATCAAAATTTAAACTTTTGTTCCTCATAGGACTTTATCATGAAAGTAAAAAGACAGCCTACACAATGAGAGAAAATATTCAGAAACCACATATTTGGGAAAGGATTAATATCCAGAATATATGAATAAATCCTTCAACTTAACAACAAAAAGACAAAACAATCCAATTAAAAATTGGGCAAAAGACTTGAATAGACATCTCTCCCAAAAGGATACATAAATGGCCAGAAAGCACATACTCAACATCAATAACAATCAGGGAAATGCAAATCAAAACCACAAAGAGGGAAACGGATGTGGCTCAAGCGATTGGGTTCCCACCTACCACATGGGAGGTCTTGGATTCGGTTCCTGGTGCCTCCTAGAGAAGGCAAGCTGGTGTGACCAGCAGGCGCAGCAGGATGATGCAACAAGGAGACAAAGAGGAAAGGCAATGAGAGACACAACAAACCAGGGAGCTGAGGTAGCTCAAGAGATTGAGCACCTCTCTCCCACGTGGAAGGTCCCGGGTTCAGTTCCCGGTGCTTCCTAAAGAGAAGACGAGCAGACACAGAAAGCCCACAGCAAATGGACACAGAGAGAAAACAGCAACCACAAATAACAAGGGGCGGGGGGATAAATAAATAAATCTTAAAAAAAAAAAACCCAAAAAGAGATACCATTTCACATCTATTAGAATGGCTGCTATTTAAAAAATAGAAAATAACAAGTATTGGAGAGGATGCAGAGAAAAAGGAACAGTCATTCACCATGAAAAATGGTGAGGCTGCTGTGGAAGACAGTTTGGAAGTTCCTCAGAAAAGTAAGTAGAGAACTACCATATGACCCAGCCATCCCAGTATTGGGTATATACCCAAAAGAATTGAAAGCAGGGACTCGAACAGATATTTGCATGTCAATGTTCATGTGGCATTATTCATAATTGCCAAAAGATAGAAGCAATGCAAGTGTCCCTCAATTTATGAATGGATAAATAAAATGTCATATATATATACAATGGAATATTGTTCAGCCATAAAAAGGAATGAAGTCCTGATAAATGCGACAACATGGATGAGCCTTGAAGATATCATTTTGAGTGATATAAGCCAGACACAAAAGGACAAATATTATATGATCTTACTGAAACAATAGAATAAGCAAACTTACAGAGTCGAAATATAAAATACAGGTTACCAGGGGACAAAGTAGGGATAGTAGGTTAGAGGCTTAAAATATATAGGGTTCCTATTTGGAATGATGGAAATGTTTTGATAATGGATGGTGATGATGGCAGTACAACATTGTGAATGCAATTAACAGCACTGAAATATGTATCTGAACGTGATTAAAATGAGACATGTTAGATTGTATATATAGTAACAGAATAAAAATTAAAAAAAAAAAAAAGAGCTCTGGAACTATTCTACACAACATTGAAGCCTAAGTTAAACCATGGACTTTAATTAATAGCACAATTATAAAAAATGTGCTATCATCAATTGTAACAAATGTTCCACTCCAATGCAACCTATATTTTATGCATGATTGTTTTGTAAACCACAACTTCTCTAATGGGGGGAGGGGGGAATGCAGAATAAGAGAATCAAGCTGAGAAGCTGAGTAACCTGCCCATGGTCTGCCCATGGAGTGAGTTATAAATTGGGCTTTGAAAGATTAGTAGGGTTTTCTCAGAGAGAGAAAAGAAAAAAGGGTATATGTATGATGTATGTCTTGGTGATTTGGAGGCTGTTTGGTGGGGCAGAAAGGGGGCACAATTTAGGCAGAGGGAAAAGCATGGTGGAATGAAGCTACAAAGAGGGTTTGGAGAATGGCTGGTAGCCCCAATTGACTTAATTACATGTTAAATATTCAAGGAAAATGGAGGAAAGATTGCAAATATAAACTAGGGAAGACTGAGGGAAACCCTTCTTCCTTATCCAAAACTGAGGATCCAAAGAAAATAAATGCACAAATAGATATACATAATAAGACTTATATGCAAATAACCTGATAGTATTACAACTTAAGCTACTCAATGTGGTGGCATTAAAAAAGGTCCTGGGAGCAGTTATAGGTCAGTGGTTGAGCGCCTGCTTCCCATGTACGAGGACCTGGGTTCAAATCCCTGTACCTCCTTAAAAAAAAACAAAGTCTACATCTTAAGGAATATGCTCTAGTTTTATATTTTGCCTTTATGCCTTTAGCCTCTCTGCAAAAGTTAGAAAAGATACTATCATAAATGCAAAATCCCAAGTATTTTTTCTTATATAAATATTTCCTGGAGCATATATGTCAGCAACACAATCCATCTGACAGAATTTTTTTCTTCCTAAATCTTGGAACATATCCCCTGGTAATTATTGCAAGTAAAAAGGAGAAAGTGGCTTATGAGTTTTGGCAGCTATTTACTAAAGAAGGGGGCAGTCTGAGAACATTTTTCTCATCCAACATGAACTGACATTTTGAGATAATAATGAGAGCAGAAACAACGATAGTTTTGGATCCAATCTGTGCAGCCAGGCCACTGATATCAGATTATTTCCTGTAAAAAATAGCAAGGAAAGAAAAACAGCAAAGCTGAAGTTAAAAAAAGTAAAAATAAAAAAGAACCTCCCACTTCCCTAACTCTGTTGTGAAGAAAATGGAGAACAGACGCTGGAGTTTCTTTAGATCTGTGTTAAGAAGGGTATCAGCTACCCTCTGCAGCTGCATGTTCTGACTCTGGTAGCAGCTCCGGGGTCTTTGCCTGGCCCTGTGGAGCACACTCTTCCACTGGCCCCTTCTTAAGGAGCACTGGCACGTAGGTGTGCGGTGCAGGGAAGAGCCCACACTTGGTTTCTCCCTGTGCTCTGAAACAATGAAGGTCTGTGCTCTTTGCTGGCTGGCTTTGCACTCGGATCCCTTTTTGATTCCAACCCTGCAAACATCACCCTCCAGCCTCACCACGCGCTGAGGCTGCCTCTGAAGGGCCGCCACTGTGGGGGACGTCTCAAGCTAACCAGCTTAGGAAGTAACCTCTGAGACAGGGCTTCCAAATGCCATCACATCTAAAAAACTTTACTGTCTGTCTTCTTTTTCTGAATATAAAAGTAAATGTTAGTTAAGAAAAATGCTTATACAGAATCATGAAAAGCTTAAAGTGGAAACAGAAAAATCACCCATCGCCCACTCCTCAGAAATAATACGCACAATTAAAATTTTTGTGGATATCTTATATGAATATTTTCATGCCTGTCTATTTTTCCATCTAGGTAACTATTTATAAAAAGAAACATATAAAATATTTTCTTTCTAAAACGAGGTCCTACAGATAAAATTTTCTCTCCTTAATTCAGTGTGTCCACTTTCCTGGGCACATCTAGACCTGCATCATGATTATTAATAGTTGTATAACGTTCTAGTGAGGGAAAACATTGTGGTTTATTTAAACTAAAGGGGACTGGGTTTTCAAATAGTTAAATTTTTATTCTCAAAACAAGAGAGAAAGTTTCCTAGAACATGAAGACATTAACTACTATTTGACAACATATCACCCATTATCAGAAAGAGAAGGCTTTTGAAAAGATGATTAATTGTCGTTCTATTTATAACTCTCAAAAATTAGAAACACCCTAAATATCCAAAAATAGGGGAAGAGTTAACTAATCCACAGTCCATCTGCTCAATGGACTATTATGCATTCATTAAAAATGATATTTATAAAAATGTATAACACCTTCAGCATGTTATTTATGCAGATTATATCTACTGTATGACCACAGATTACATCCACAACTGCATAAAACAAACTAAAACACACATAAAAGCAATGCCCCCAAATGTTTAGCATAGTCCTCCAAGGAAGGTAAAACTATAGGTAAAATCAATTTTCTGCCTTTTATTTTTCTGGCCTTCTCAAAATTTCTATAATGAACATGTATGACTTTTTAAAATGAAGGAACTTCTGTTATTTAAAAATAATAAATCTGGGATCCAAGTACACTCTCTGACCAGCCCTTTTTTCCTTACCAGGGCACATGAATGCCAGAAATTAGGGACACCTGTGTGGCCCAGGAATCTAGCAAGGCTAAACCCAGCAAGGACTGATCCCTGCATTCCCATCTGTCGCAGCCTAATTACCTAAGCTGGGAAAAGATTCACGCAGAATCAACCCAGTAGGTATGCTCACTGAATACCTCAAGTTGCTCCCTGAACTGACAAATCTCACTAGTAGAAGGAAGGAAATTAATAAACGGAAAATTGGGGTTGTATTTGCCATTAAAGCCCAAACTATGTAGGGGTAGGGGGTGCAAAGCACAGAATCACAGAACTGAAAGAAACCTTGAAAGTCCTTCATTGATTTCATAAAGACCTACATTGACCCATCTAATATTTTCTTCCCTTTCCCCACCTCCTTTTTTAAAACCTCTAGATAAGGATTTCCACGTCATATTTAAAGCGAAAGCTGCTTCGTGGCATGGACAAATGATCACATTATTATTAGAAATATATCTCTAAGTTTTTGGAACTTATTGAGCCTGTTTCTGTGGCTCATCTCTTCTACCCTTACCATTTGCAGGGAAAGAAGTAAACAGGCAAAAAAGAAATTAAAGAAAGCAAAACAGGCATTCTTGAGTTCTAGGCAAACTGATAAAACTGTTACTTTGACATGCATTTTAAAAAATTAAAATAATAAAACTGAGGGGAGATGTAGCTCAAGTGGTTGAGCGTCTGCTTCCCATGTACGAGGTCCTGGGTTCAATCTCTGCTACTGCCTTAAAAACAAAACAAAACAAAACAAAAATAATAATAATAAGACTGAAAGGTATCTATGGCATAAAATTGTAAGCACCTGGCTTTTAGCTGTTCTTTTCATTTCATTACCTCCTAATACCTTCAGCTCCTTCTCATTCCCAGAAAATTCCCAGGAAAAAAATCCCAAACTCTATCTCCCTAGTGAAGGAAATAAATTGTATAGGTTTAGACATAAATACGTTATGATGGAGAGAAACAGCAGTTAAGAGCACAGACTGACTTCCACCTGCTACTGGCTGTCTGATGCTGGACACGCTGCTTAATAGGCCTTTCCCTCAATCTTCCTCTGTCACAGGGGATAGCGATATTACCTATCTCGTTATATATAAAGGACTCAGAACTATGCTGCAATGAGTAAGGACACAGAAGCTATCATCTTCTCCCCACCGTCGCCCATTCAGGTAATGGTACCATGAGTTGACCCATCATGCAAGTCAGAAACCTGGGAGTTATTTATCTGAAACTACCGCCCACTTCTCTCTCCTTCACCCTCATACCTAGTCAGGAAACCAAGACCTATCAACTCTGCCTCGTTGACATGACATGAATCAATCCCCTCTTCCTGTTTCCACTCACAGTGGCTTTGCTGAGGCCCTTCTCATCCTCTGTCAAAGGTTCCTCAACTCTCTCCTTCCCTCCTTGGGCTCATCTCTAGCTCAATCCAACCTACACAGCACCACCGAAATCATTCTTTATAGAATTCAAATGAACCATGTTACTCTTTGGATTTTAAATCGTCTGTCTCTTCCTTCCCAAGGACTTGAGGAAGCATGGCCCTTATGGTGCTCCTAAGCTGTACTCATTCAACATTCCCTATGATGCCTGAGTTGAGCAACTTATGACTGCTCCCTTTCCCCACCCCCACAACTTTTATTTTTCAAGTGTGGAAACAAATAAGACCTTGAAACTCACTTCCGAAAGTCTGCAAGTAACTTGAGCATGTCGTCATTTGATAGCTTATTGCTGTCTTGCCTGTAGAGAGCAGAAAATCTGGCATTTTTGTCAAGGTTTCCAGATGTATCCTTAAACAACGTCCTGAAATATCAAAGCAAGATTTCTAAACAGGCTTTTCAAAAGACCAGTGTACATCCATAATTTAACTCGGGTTTCTATGTGAAGACTAATTATTATTCCATTGGCTGTCACCAACAGAAATATAATTTTCTAAAGATATAGAAGATATTTATGAGGATGACTAAAACTAACTCAATTTACAAAGAAACAGTTCCAGCAAATGGCTTGTGCTCAGGAAACACACACAGTCAAACACTTAAGAAGGAGACACCGCAAATGAAGATTATCTGTAGGTCTCCCTGGGCTGCCACCTCACTACCAGCTGGAGACACGTGACTGGAACCTGGAATCCCAGCTCTGCTGTAAACACACCTGTCCACCCTGCCAGTTCCAACATGGTGGCCCTCCAGCCACATCTATTCTCTCTGTGGCTCAGGTGAAATATGGTCTAATAAATGGCTTTTCAGATTTGAAGCTTATTTAACAACTTTACACATTATAATTCTCCTTTTCACTAGACAATTCCAACAGAATGGGTCGGTTGGTCAGAATCTCTCTCCAACTGTATGTATCTATATATGTAAATATGTATCTATCTATAAAAGATGTTCCCCTTACCTTGCTGCCCAAGCAAATGGCATTCTGTACTGTCCTAGTCTGTGGCATGCCTGCTTGGCATTCTTTAGCACCTTCTGGGCAACCTTGGAAGACATAAGAATAAAGTCATGAGATACTGCATACCACCAACAAAAGAATTTAGATACAAAGAGCCATCCATCATTACACATCCATTAACCAAGCCCTTAGCATAGCACCAGATGCACAAAAAAGTACATCTTACAGTAATGAATATGGCTGCATTTATACTCAGTGCAGAGTTTTTTTTTTTAAGCACTGATTCTCACAGAATGGACCACAACACCCGGGCCCCTAAGAGACCTCTCTTGATAGAGTGAGAACTGTTTCCAAAATGCACGTCTTTTCTTTGGTCTTCACAGGTAACGAACATACTATTTCATAGGATTTAATACTTCTTTATGACTAAGGGCTGCTAGCCCACTGAGTTTATTAATAATTACAATATTTGCTAGTCATGTGAAAAGATCTCACATTATGAGAATTTGATGAGAACGCTAATGACATTATGGGTACTAACTTAAGTTGGCCAGGGTTTTCAACTCTATATCCTGGAGTTTTAAGACTAAATTACTTCTAACTTATATTTTCACTTCCTAATGATCAATTTTGGTTTGTTGTGTTATCTGATTAACCCTTTAGTGCAAAGCAAACCATATTTGCTCTTGGCCTGAGACATGTATGCAAGGCAGTCCCATTATTAATCAACTATACCCCTACGGCTAAAGCAGATGACACATAATCTCCCCAAATTTGCTCATACCATACACTGCATTGTTATCAATGCCAATTTGATTAATTCAGAGAGTAAGATGGTAGAAGTTGACGGATCTTTTAATTCCTCAAATATATATGAAAGTCAAAACAATTTTGAGTAAAGTGCTCTAGCACCTCATGAACCAAAGGGTGCACTGCAAACCTGAAGCGTCAGCATCACCCGAGAGCTTGTTAAAAAAGCAGTCGCAGACCTGACTCCAAACCTCCTGGATCAGAACATTTTGACAAGCTCTCTGGTGATCTGCGTGCACCCTCAAGTGTGAGAAGTGCTGAACTAGCAGACCCAGAAGTAGAGCAATAAGGCAAACAGGAACCAGCTGTGTGACTCCGTAGGCCGCCAAACATTTCTAGGCTTGCTTTTCCTCACCTGAAAAATGAAGAACTTGGCTATACTTTACATGACCCCTTCCAGTTACAAAACTTTATGATTCTTCCATAACCATGCTGTGGGAATTGCTGCCTTCACAAGTGAAATAGAAAACATAAATCTGGATTGAAATAAATGTCAGGAGACCCTCCATTCCTTCTTCAAGGGAGGTATGTTTATGCCTCCCCAGGACAACTTAGTAGTGTCTCAGGTGTACACAGTCATAGGTAAAATGCTCTACCTTCTTGGACTCTTGGACTGTCAATTTTAGTTCAACAGTTTTGGGTAGAAACTACTATTTTTAAGTTCTGACAATATTAAACATGCTCTGGAGTAAAATCAATATTTGCATAAAACTTAAAGTTAAAACACAAAGCTTCAAGTAAGTTCCACTCCTCCCTGCAGCATATGAGGACTGAGCCCTGAGATTGATCACGGGTGTAAATAGAACATAACATGTTTCAAAGGCAGAGTAAAAAACACAGTTTTGTCCTTTTGGTTTTTTCCTTTTCTTTTTCCTTTTTCCCTTCTGCCGCTCTCCATCCCTCGCTTCCTTCCTTCCTTTCTTAATCTATTCAGAGTAGACACCTACAGAGACTTTTCATAAAAATGTCTTCCAAATGATGTTCTAGACCCCCTAGGGGTTCTTAACAAGGGGTCTGTGAGCTTGAACTGAAATTCAGAAAAACATTATTCCTGTGGGGACGTGTGGGTGCGGGTGTGATATATTTATTAAATAATACACAGTATAGTGTGGACTTAGTGAGGGGTCTGTGGTTTTCACCTGACTGGCAAAGGGGTCCGTGAAACAAAAAAGGTTAAGAACCCCTGTTCTAGACCATCCTGGAGAACATGAAGGGAAAACTTTAATATACAGGAAAAAAATTTCTCTGTAACATCTTCTGCATCATGACGTAAGATGGTTGCACCTTAACCACCCCTTTAATAATTTAATGCTTTGGAGATGATAGGAAAACAATTGCCTGGAGTAATGTACACGCAGATTGGCTTTACGTTCTATAAGTAATGAGGGAAAAGGAGACTTTAACAGATGCTCAATGGATACTGGGCAGTATACAGCATAAATTTAAGGCACAGTGATATGTGATTTATGCACCAATATGAGATGCCAAATTTGAAACTGCACATGGCAGGCAGAAGTAATCAAGTTGCTCCATATGGGCCTTAGAAATGTGTTGCACACAAGATCAGTGGAAAAGGTTTTATCTTGGACCTTCATTGATTATTAATCAAAACATAAAAGAGCTTCTCATTCAAGGTTTAACAGATTTGGTTTAGAAAAATAAAACAGCTTATCTCCAGAAACCAAACCATATGAGCTTTCATCAGACAAAAAGGCTGACTTTTTGAAGCAATGTGCCTGGCTAAATGGGCTTTTGCTTGACTGTAACTGTACTAAACAATAATGTCTTATATATGTTCAGTGCTTCTCGGTGTCCACAGCACTCTCATGATCTCATCCTAACACTGTCCCTTTGAGGAAGGTACAGATGGGATCTAGGGGACCCAGAAGGGCGAAGAGCTTTTTCCAAGGCACCCAGGTTACTTAGGTGCTCAGAACCCAGGTCTTCCGACTACCAGACAATGTTCTTTACAGAGCATCCTGCATCTTGGTGGACACACCTGAGATATATGGGTGTCCCCAAGAATGAAGACAGGAACCTCTGAATCAACTCAGTGAACAGAGGTTAGAGCCAGCGGAGTGACCACTCCTATGGGTGACCAGTTTCCTAGTCCACGTATCAGGGGCCATCTCTCAGATGACCTTTTCACACACAAAAAAAATTTTTTTTAAAAGCTAAAAATATTGTAACACTGGCAGGCACCACAGCACTAATAGCTAACTCTAACCAGTGAGAAGATTATTTAGTCAAGTGCCCTTGGGCCACGACAGCTGAGTGATATGAGCAGGTAACTAAACCTTTCTACACCTTAGTTTTCTGAAGTATGAAAGCAGGTTTTGGACTAGATGACTTCTAATGCCCTTTTTAGCATTAACATTCAATAGCTCTATAGTAGGCCCACACCCAGGCCATCCCCAAGTAACAAAGCTAATTTGAAAACAAGCCAAACATGCATTTTGTAGGTTTCTCTTTCCTCTTCAAGCTAAAGATACATCACCTCTGCCATCATCATAACCATGTCTCCTCTGGACACACACACAAAAAAAGCGGACCAGAATCAATGGCACTACCTGGCGACCATGTGACTCCAAATCATCTCTGAGTCCCCAGTCTCCCCACTTTCTTCATTTACTACGCCAGCTCAATTATTTCCACTCAGACAAATATGTACATGCAGGCACAGATGTGCTCTCACTTGCTCTCTCCTTTCTCAATCCTTTTCTCTCTATAAATCAGTTACCTGAGCATTTTGGGGATGGAAATATCAAGTGGGAAAAAAACAACTGCTTTGAGGGACTAATCTATAATTAAAAAAAAAAAAAAAGGGCTAGACCATACACTGCTAAAACTCTGTGAAAGGCCCCAAAGTCACTTTCAGTTCAGACTCCGTAGAATTTCTGGTTGCCTCTAATTTTTTCTAATTAATTCCACTTTTTTCTCAGTGGTCAATAGCAAGAAAAACCTTAAACAAGAAAAAGATATACCCATTCAAATATTTGGCTTGTGTGCTATTTTTTCATCACAAATATGCAATATTCTATGACTTTATAGGGCATAAATTCTATTTACAACATTGCTTCTTTGGAAAAGGAAATTCTTTGCTCCATATAACCAATTATAATCTCATATGTCTTGACTTTCTAGTGTATACAAAGAGACTTTACTAGGTATTTTGAAAAACTCAAACACCCATCCTTTCTTATTATAGGCGTAGTAGATGAAGTGCATTCTTATCTTGGATAATATTTTCCCTTGATAACAACTTCATGACACATTTGCAAAATCATGCCTCTTAGGTTTAAAACACAAATATCTAAAACAATAGTCATTTACTCTTAAGGACTGATTCAATGAAACTCATATGTGAGTGTAAATGAACCAAAATATAATTCTAGAACCCAGAGACATCCAAGTAAAATGAGCTCTATTTGAATATAATCTATGCTTTTATTTTTTACTTATTTATTTTTGTGGTATCAGGGCTGGGGATCGAACCTCGGCCCTCATATGTGGGAAGCTGGCACTCAACCACTGAGCTACACCAGCTCCCCCGAATTGGTTTTCTCATTTGTCTGTTTGTTTGTTTGTTAGGAGGTACCAGGGATCAAACCTGGGACCTCATATATGTGAAGCAGGCACTCAGCCACTTGAACCATATCTGATCCCTCCGTGCATTTTTTTAATGACAGAAGGTTTACTGTTAAGCTGGTAATTCCCTTGCAAATTATTTTAGGATATCAAGACAGACTAGCCAAATAAAGTATTTTATTTACACAGAGTTCTACTTTCCATTGAAAATCCAACATGTAAAGTTACACATATAAACAGTATTCTACACCTTTTTTGAATATAATTTCAGCTTAACTTTGATTCTTTAAGCATTACTATTTCAAATTAATGTCACCTAAAACTTCAACTATTTTTGCTTATCATCACAAAGCATAAAAATCATTCATACCTTAGAAGAATCTGAACTTTTCATATATGGCTCAGCACAATGTGTGATACTTCCTTGAAGGACTTTTTCAATTTTAGCCACAAGAAATATATCTGGATGAGGACAAGTGACTGAAAATATTCCCTAGAGGACAAACAATTTTTTTCAGTAAGTAGAATTAGAATCCATAGCTGTATTAAACAAATTGATGAACATAAAAATTTCTAAAGCTGTGAAGACCAGTGAAACAGGATAGCTATTAAGAAGCATCAGTTGCCAAACTGGTTAACTGATCAATAGCTCATCATCCACTCAAAAAATCTATTTGGTAGGGGAGGCAACAAGGAAGACGTTTAGCTAAAGAAATAAGACATTTTCAAAATCGCTTCTCTCTCACCTTGCTTTTACCATCTAATTACACATACACTGTCAAATTAATTAACAGTCTAATACACCCCCATTGCGCATCACGAGGTCTCATTCTGACATTTTCAATTTATTTATGGAGCATGTGCACCATAACTCTTGGTGGCATTCGTGCCCCCACCTGCTTTGGATACTGCATGGCGGCTTCCTGCAGCACGTGCTGCAGGGCAGGTGAGCTCTGTCCACTGCCATTCATCAGAGCCAGGGGTGAGGTGCTCAGCATCTGCCTCACTGAGAAATGGTTCAGGTCCACGTGGAAATCAGCAGAGATTTTTCGGTTGTATTTTATGTCAAAGAGGGAGAGAGTAACAAAGAAAGGCTCCACCTAAACAAAACAAGACAATGCAGACCATTGCTATAGCTCAAACTGTCTGGGAAGAAAGAACACTGCTATCAAAGAAGAAATAATGAGACCTATTAACAGCTGCCATCAATGACTGTTATTATCTTTTGTCACACAGTGTTAGGCTAAAAGATTTTAGGAGACAAACCAAAAATTATTTTATTGTATATGTTCTTTGTCACTTAATTTATGCTCTACAAAAAACAGACACCTGAGCTCCTCAAACATCTGAGAAGATAACCTACTCCTGGAATGCCAAACATAAAATTATCCTCCTTATTCCTTGTCGTAAGCATCCTGTCTCTGCAGGCTAAACAACTATCTGTGTAAAGATAAACCATTGCATCTCTCTGATATGAAGAACTACTATCCGAAACCTCTGAACATTAAAAAAAAATCTTTATTTTTAAAAGGAAAATTACATTTGTGGTGGGTCCTTCTTCATTCTCAGCAACACAGCATTGCAAATTGAAAGATAAATCATTGCACTTGACAAGAATTCTTTTTCCAAACTTCTCTTCAAATGGCTTCACTTCTGGCTCAGCTGATGAATAGTCAAGCTTCTTTAAAATAAAATGTAAACACTGTATAAATATACCTATATATTAGGCTCCCATTTAAAAATCCCATTATAAAGGTATCCTATGGACTCTGTCTAAAATATGGAAAATCTATATACAACCATTTACTCACAATAGTGTTACTTATGATATTAAAAAATGGAAAAGACTTCAATTTATAATAATGGTCAAATAAACAATGATATATCTACTCAATGGATGATTAGGCAGAACTTATAAATTATGGTTATGAAGTCTGTGAAGATTATGATTAAAGTTAAATGGGAAAAAGAGGTCGATAAAAAAGATAACTAATGAATGGGAGGAAATATAGCAGAACTTTTACCCTCTTCAAGTAGCCTTGTGAACTGCTTACTATTTATAGGAAATCCTGAAGGCATGCCATGCAGATGTTTTGGATTTTGTTGGGACACAGATGTGGATCTCATACACTGCAAGATTTGTATTGGGGACTGAGTCTGGGCCAGTGAAGAAATATCATTGACTCCTGGGCATCTACAGTGATTGTTATCTTAAGAGGGTAAATTATATGTTTCTTGTGGACTTGAGGGGGTTTGTGAAAGTCTTAGGATAAACTCTCTCAATTTTCAAGAACCTACTAAATATCAAATATTAACAATAGTCATGCTATAGTGATGAGACTATAGGTAGTTTTTATCTTTCCGCTTTTCTCCAAATTTGCGACACTGTTACTACATTGCTTGCCAATCCAAAACAAATTAATAGCCCTGTCAAAAGTTTTCTTCCATCTACTCAGTTTTAAATTTTAAACATTAAAATATTTTTTTTACCTGGGCATCTGGGTCCAAATAAAAAAGTTTAACTCTACTTTCACTTTTCAGTTTGATTTCTGCTTCTCTGGTACTCTAATAAAAAAAAAAATTACATTGAATCAAATCATTTTTTTCATCAATTGTAACAAATGTACCACACTAATGCAAGGTGTTAATAATAGGTGGTATATGGGAACTTTATGTTTTATGCATGTTTTTTCTGTAAACCTACAAGTTCTCTAATAATAATAATAATAATAATAATAATATGAAAAAAAGTGAAACAAACAAATCCTTGTATACCACAGGTGTCCGATTAGGTCTGAAAGTTGCCCCACCCTGAAGAGTCAGGCTGCTAAACAACAGTGCCTCATCTTGAAGAGTCAAGTGCATTTCAATGAACATGTATGTATGTACTATCAAGTATATAGCAAAAAATTTAAGTGCTGTGGGAAAAAAAGAATTTAAAATAGGATCTCGGCCCTTAGGAAGCTGACAATCAATTGGAGAGCCAAAAATAATGTAAAGAAATGAGAATAACTAAGCATTAAACTGTCAAGAAAGGCTTCATAAAAGCTTCATAAAGGCTTCATAAGTAATGAAGGAATAGAGGATGGGCTCTGAATGAGGGAGGGAGGATTTAGAAAGTGAAAGGGAGAAAACATCAGCATTCCAGGTTGAATGTAAAGGATGCACGGCATGAACAGACACTGAGGAAAATGAACCCAGACGGTAGAAAGGATTTAGAGTCCAGTCGGGCAAAGGAAGAGAAAGGAATGTTTTGGATGAGTGGGGAGGGAAAACTGTGAGAGATCGTGAAGGACAGTTGAAGGAGTCTGTGGCAGGCAAGAGGAGGCATTACTGATTCAGTAAGTAAATACTTACTGAGCACCTATTATGTGTCAGGTACTGGGGATACAAATGTGAATGAAACAAAGTCCTACCTACTCCCATGAAACAAAGTCCCTGCCCCCAAGGAACCCCAAAAGAGCACAGACAGGCAATAAGATGACAAAAGAAAGTTTAAGTCCAGTGGGAACTGACCTGGACCAGGGTACAGCAGTCAGGAACGACCTCCCAGAGGAAGGCCCGCTTGGAAGGACAAGGATTGTTTGGCCAGGAAAGGAGAAAAGGCACTCCAGGGGAAGGAACAGCAGGTGCATAGGTACCAGCACACCTGAGCAATGACTGCGTCATTAACTGCTGCTGAGTGGTTGGGTGTGAGGGAAAAAATGAAGAGAATTGAGCCTGGGATTTGTATGTTAAGGATTGAGGAGGGCTTCACTCAGAATCCAGAAACACATGCAATACTGTAAGCAGAGGAATAAAATAACTAGATCTGCATCATTTCGGTAGGACTGAGGCAATGGATTAAAAAGGGTAGGAGTAGGAAGCCCACATGATCTTTCCTGGGTGATCACAACAGCCTCCTAGACCCATGGCAAGGCCTGTAAAAATCCCACATTTCTAGGTTGTAGCTTGCTGAATGGTAAAATCCATTAATTGAGATAGATAACTGAGGAAGAAGAACTGGCTTGTCAAGAAAATGATATACAAAGTGGGGCTTAGAGATGCCTGTGGGATTTCCAAGTGGAAACATCCAGTGGACAGCTTGATAGATAGGACTTGAGCACAAGGCAGAGATGAAGGCTGGCATTAGAGGTTTGGAAGGCATCAGCATAGAGGTGGGAACTGAAGTCTGAGGAGTAGATGAGGTCCTCTGGGGGTAAGTATTAAAAGTGAGTCTCAGGACAGAATCCCAGGAGCCCCAACACTGAAGTAATGGACAGAAGAAGAGACGGCATGGAGGGAAACGTGGTGGCAGAGATGGGGGCTGGAGATCTGAGATTTGGGAATGGAGAGAAAGAGTAGAGAAGGAAGAAGCTACTAAGATATTTGAAATATAGAAGTCATTTCAAACGTCATTATTTCTTGTGCCTGGTACCTCTAAATCTATCATCTCTTCCTGGCAATCAAATCTCTCTGTTACTCTCAGTTTCCACGGTTAAGTCTATAAAGTCAGAATAGGATGTACTCTCTCACCTCTCACCTCTCACCTCTCAATGGGGCAGTGACAGCATCAGTGGAGAAGGCGTACTGCCCTCTCTGTTGGTGACTGAACAAGTCTATGATTACAGTTGTAATCCTGGCTAATGACAAATTAAACATCTTCCTAATTTTCTCCACCATGGATCTGTTAGGTTCTTTGCAATGAACGAAACACTATCATGGCCCTATTTAACCAACTGTCTATACCTAGCAACATGAAATGACCACCAGAACGGTAAATGAGAGCCTGAGTTCCAGTTAAGGCTCAGCCATTAACTGCCTGTAGCACTTGGGCACACCACTCGGCCTTGCCTGGACTCCACTCCCATTTTTGAATAAAAATGTTGAACAAGATGATCTCTTGCCACAACAAAGTTTATCTTGATGAATCTAATGGAGCTTTAGGGTTTATGTAGGTTAAGAGACAGTCCCACAACTCTGTTCATCTCTCCTGGGTGATCACAACAGCGTCCTCGACCAGTGGCAAGACCCATAACAAATCCCACACTTCTAGCTTGTAGCTTGCTGAATGGTAAAATTATTCAGAGTAAAACGTGTGGCTGTGGCGGAGGCAGGCTCTCTCCATATGGGGATGGGATCATGTCTTAACTCCATTTCCTTATCACTTTTCCTTATTTTTCAGAGTAAGAGAGCTAGACCATGTACAAGTGGAATCTACATAAGAGAACCAAAACAATTTTCTTTCTGCTGTAAACTGCCATGACGTTTCCTTACAGAACCTGCAGTGCAAGGCACTGCACACCACCCCTAATACTACCATAGTCTACTTCTGAATCATCTGCTTGAGTCCTTCAACAAAGGTAAATACTGTGCTCTCAGACACTGGAGCACAGCAGTTGGCTATTCATGTAGATGCAATGGCTGGTGCCTGAAATAACTAGCAATGGAATTTATAGAACTGACATGTTACCCCTGAAAAACCAAGAAATAGGAAAAGAAACCAATTAACAAATGTCAACTACAGTTTGTGTATTTAATTTTTAAAAAATGTTTACAATATTGTGTACTCTGATACTATAAATCCTGTTACATTTATAACAAAATTATGCTGGGTTCCATATCAGACAATAGGAGGAAAAGAACGGGTTTAGAGTAGATACCGCATGTGTGCCAATATGAAAACAATACAGATGTTCAGTACTAAATGTACAGACATAAGTTCCAAGAATACACAAAGTATTCTGAAATCTAGGTCCATATCACTTGTACCGTAAGTAAGGGGCCTCTCTATAATATTCCAGAATGAGACATAAGTTATTTTTATACTAAAACAACTTCCTGCCCATCATATCCTGTTAGTTATACCTCGGTGGAAAACAAAAGCCGGGGCAACAGGATGAGGCAGAAAAAGGAATCCAGAGGGGAATGCGGATTAAATCCCACCTTCAATTACCTTCTATCTTTTCCCATTGTTCTATTCCTTTTCTCTACAATTCTTACTTCTCTGCAATCCTCACTTAACTATGGCCTGGCCCCCTACCTCTGACCCTCTCCTGCAGCTTCCTTCCTTGGTCCTTGACCACTCTTCCTCTTCACCCTCTGACCAAACTCTCCCTCCTTGTACAGCCCTGTGCCTGCACTACTCCCCCCTCACCCCCTCCCACCCGCTCCTCTGTAACCACGGAATCCATTCCTTCTGAAGACTGGAGCACAGTCAACCTCCTGCTTTCTTAACAGGTACAAAAGATTCTTAGCCCAGATATGCTAGGGGTGGGGGTGGGGGTAGGGGAAGATGATACACAGCCAAAACCACACTTTTCCTCCAGGCCCTGGATTGTGAATGGGCTGAGAGCCAGGCGCAGTTTGTGCCTCAACCCCCCACGCTGCATACAGTAGGTAGCCAAAAACGCAGTGCCAACAGACAACCACACCCTATAAACTCAATAGCAGGATGTTGAATAAACGACAATACAACTTAATATTTTAAAATTTCCCTTTGAAAAATTACCTACTGCCTTTTTCAAAATGCTTAAATAAAAAGTGTATTTTAAAAATCAGATAACAAGCAAAATAAAAAGTAAAGCGCTGTATTTGTTGCATTTTTCAGACTTTGACCATGACCTATGAAATACATGTCTCGGGAAGCGGGTGTGGCTCAGTGGATAGAGCCCCCGTTTACCATATGAGAGGCCCCGGGTTCGCTTCCCGGCGCCTCCTTGTGAGGGCA
>JAQZBX010039838.1:0-22897 GCA_029593785.1 Cabassous unicinctus
TTCTTCGAGAAGATCAATAAAATTGACAAACCCTTAGCCAGACTAACAAAGAAAAAGAGAGAGCAGATGCAAATACACAAAATAAGGAATGAAGAAGTGGATACCACTACTGCCCCACAGAAATAAAGAGTATCATAAGAGGATACTTTGAAAAATTATATGCCAACAAGAATGATGATTTAGAGGAAATGGACAAATTCCTAGAAACTGATAAGCAGCCTACATTGATGAAAGAAGAAATTGATGAACTCAACAGTCCAATTACAAGTAAAGAGATAGACTCAGTCATCAAAAACCTACCAACTAAGAAGAGCCCAGGACCAGATGGCTTCATAGCTGAATTCTACCAAACATTCTGGAAAGAGCTAACACCAATTCTGCTTAACCTCTTCCAAAAAACAGAAGTAGAAGGAACATTGCCTAACTCATTCTATGATGCCAACATTAACCTAATACCAAAGCCAAACAAAGATACCACAAGAAAGGAAAATTACAGACCAATTTCTCTAATGAACCTCGATGCTAAAATCCTCAACAAAATACTTGTTAATCACATTCAACAACATATCAAAAGAATTATACACCATGACCAGGTGGGTTTCATCCTGGGTATGCAAGGATGGTTCAACATAAGAAAATCAATCAATGTAATACACCACATAAACAGATTGAAAGAAAAAAATCACATGATCATCTCTATAGATGCAGAAAAAGCATTCGACAAAATACAGCACTCTTTCCTGATAAAAGCACTGCAAAAGATAGGAATAGAAGGAAACTTTCTGAACAAGATAAAGGGTATATATGAAAAACCCAAAGCTAACATGATCTTCAATGGTGAAATCCTTAAAGCCCTCCCTCTGAGATCAGGAACAAGACAAGGATGTCCACTATCACCACTCCTATTTAACATTGTCTTAGAAGTACTTGCTACTTGCTCGAGCACTGAGGCAAGAAAAAGATATAAAAGGCATCCAAATTGGAAAAGAAGAAGTAAAAATTTCATTATTTGCAGATGACATGATCCTCTATGTAGAAAGCCCTGAGAAATCTACAACAAAGCTTCTAGAACTTATAAAGGAGTTCAGTAATGTCGCAGGCTATAAGATCAATGCTTAAAAATCAGTAGCATTTCTGTACACCAATAATGAGCAATCTGAGGAGGAAACCAAGAAAAAAATACCATTTACAATAGTAACTAAAAGAATCAAATACCTAGGAATAAATTTAACTAAAGATGTAAAGGACTTATATTCAAAAAACTACACAACACTGTTAAAGGAAATCAAAGAAAACTTAAATAAATGGAAGAATATTCCCTGTTCATGGATAGGAAGACTAAACATCCTGAAGATGTCTATCCTGCCCAAACTAATCTACAGATTTAATGCAATCCTAATAAAAATCAACACTGTATTTTTTAAGGAACTGGAAAAACTAACTACAAAATTTATTTGGAAAGGTAAGAGGCCCTGAATTGCCAAAGACATATTGAAAAAGAAAAATGAAGTTGGAGGTATCACACTACCTGACTTTAAAACATACTACAAAGCTACAGTGCTCAAAACTGCATGGTATTGGCACAAGGATAGACATACTGACCAATGGAACCGAATTGAGAGTTCTGATATAGATCCTCACATATACAGTCATCTGATATTCAACAAGGCCACCAAGCCCACTCAGTTGGGAGAGAATGGCCTCTTTAACAAGTGGTGCTTGGAGAACTGGATATCCATATCCAAAAAATGAGAGAGGAATACCATCTCACACCTTATACAAAAATCAACTCAAGATGGATCAGAGATCTAAATATAAGAGCCAAAACCATAAAGACGTTAGAAGATAATGTAGGGAAGCATCTACAGGACCTTGTAATAGGAAATGGTTTTGTGAACTTCACACCCAAAGCACGAGCAGCAAGAGAAAAAAATAGATAAATGGGATCTCCTCAAATTTAAAAACTTCTGTAACTCAATGTTATTAAGAAAATAAAAAGGCAGCCTAACCAAACAGGAGAAAATATTTGGCAACCATATATCTGATAGGAGCCTAATACCTGCATATATAAAGAAATCCTACACCTCGAAAATAAAAAGACAAACAACCCATTTAAGAAATGGGCAAGTGACCTGAAAAGACACTTCTCCAAGGAAGAAATACAAGTGGCTAAAAAGCACATGAAAAAATGCTCGACATCACTAGCTATAAGGGAAATGCAAATCAAAACTACAATGAGATACCATCTCACACCCATCAGAATGGCAGCTATTAAAAAAACAGCAGACTATAATTGTTGGAGAGGATGTGAAGGAATAGAAACCCTCATCCACTGCTGGTGGGATTGTGGAATGGTCCAGCCACTGTGGAGGACAGTTTGGTGGTTCCTCAGAAAACTAACAATAGATCTTCCATATGATCCAGCAATTCCACTCCTGGGAATATATCCACAAGAATTGAAAGCAAAGACATGAACAGATATATGCACACCAATGTTCAAAGCGGCATTGTTCACAATTGCCAAAAGTTGGAATCAGCCCTGGTGCCCATCAACAGATGAATGGATAAACAAAATGTGGTACATACATACAATGGAATATTACTCAGTTGTAAGAAGGAATAAAGTGCTAACACACGGAATAACATGGATGAATCTTGAAGACCTTATGTTGAGTGAAGCAAGCTAGGCATTGAAGGATGAACAATATATGACCTCAGTGATTTGAAATGAGAAAAGTGAGCAGTCTCTGAGAACCATTGTCTGAAAGATAGGTTAACAAAGGAGAGAAGGAGAAGAGAAGCTTGTGAGCCATCACACATATGGACATAATCTATGGTAAAGTGATAGAGTATAGTTGCATATTGAAGGATAGGACAGGTGGGTAGTGATATAACTGCGTTTGGTGGTGCAGGGTTGACAGGTGGGTAGATTAGGAAGGGCGGGTTAGAATACCCAGGATACTGGGGGGAGAGATGGGAGGGGGACTAGGTGAACATGAGATTTGTGATTATGATGTTGAAAGTGCAGGAGTGGGGATGCTCTTAATGGCAGTATGACAAGGTAGTGTCACTGGTTTAGGGTGTAGGTTGGGGGTGGCATTCAGGAAGGGGTGCATCTGGAGCAGACTTCTAGGGAGTGTGATTGTTCATCCTGTCATAATGTGTTGTATCAGTGGGTAGAGTCCCACACAATGAGAGGGAAGAAGATGGACTCCCATCTTTGGGAGGACCAATTTGCTCAGAAATAGAGAGGTGGGCATCTCTTAAGAACAAGGGTGGTTCCTAACAGTGGAGGACAAACCAGTGTGTTATGACCTCTTGTTGCATGTAACTATGAATCTTGTCATCCAATAAGTCAAGCCAGGGGGTTGTCGTGGGCCCCAGGAGGATGGGGAGGGAGGAACAGAATAGATCAAACAGGAGGTATTTAGTGGTCAGTGGAAATGTTTTTCATTACCGTACAGTGATGGACACAGGACATGGTAAATATCATCAAAATTTATAAAAGTGTATGATCTAAAATTTAAACCATACTGTAAACCATTGACAATGTTTAGTAGCTATGTTTCACTATCTGTATATCAGTTGTAACAATGCTACCATCCACATACAAAAAGGTTTTACTATGGGGTGAGGAAAAGGGGAGTAGGTTGGGTATATGAGAGTGCCTTGTATTCTGTGTGTGACTTTGCTGTGACCTAAAACTTCTTTGAAAATTAAATGAAAAATAGTGAGACACTGGGGAGTGAGAGAGGGAAGGTGCCATGGTACAGACTGGACACCAGATATTGCAGTGATAAAAGGCAAAATACCAAAAAAATTTTCTTTTTAAATTTTTTTCTCATTTTTGAATAACCCAATCCTTTAATTTTATTTTTAGTTGTTTTTTTTTTAAGTTTTCATATATTTTCTCTCTTACATTTAAACATCATTATTATTTCATTTTCCTATTAATTGTATTTGGCTATTATATTGGCTTCATCTTTAAAGAAGCTTTGGATCACAGAAGGGTTACAACTAGGGTGGGAGAGGATCGTTGGTGGGGGGTGTCAGGGATGGGGGGTGCATGGGAGGAAGTTCACCTGAACATACATAAAATTGTTCAAATGCTCATGGGGCATGGTCACAATGGATGGAGAACCACTCAATAAATGAGAGAATACTGAATTCCCATCCTAGAGAGCTCTGCCATATTCTCCAAGGGAGTAGCAACAGTTCCCCAAGTGCAGGGGCAGTGTCTGGCAAAGGAAGATGATCCACTGATAGGCTCTCATTATTGATGACTAGCCTTATGAATCTTTGCTCTTGAAATTGAGACTTAGCCTATTGTTTTGGGGTGCCTAATGACTGACTCTTGAGAGCCTCCTTGTTGCTCAAATGTGGCCTCTAAGCCAAACTCAGCATATGAATGCATTACTTTCCTCCCAGCATGGGACATGACTCCCGGGGATGAGCCTCCCTGCAATGAGGGATTACTAACAGTGCTAACGGGCAAAACGACTGGAAAAAGACCTCGAATAAAAGGGGGAAAAGGTAAAGACAAATGAGTTCATGTGGGTAAGAGACTTCAAAGTGAGTCGGGAGGTCATCCCGGAGGTAACACTTATGCATATCTCAAAAGGACCTCATAGGCTTCCAATGTGGATATCACCCCAAACAGAGGGGCTCCTGAGGGCTCTGGAGACACCCAGGTCCTATATCAGGGTGGATAGCTCTGGAGTTTGATGCCTTATTAGTGGGCCGTACTTTGGAATCCTTGCTCCTGAGAGTGACAGAGTTGGACCCAAATATGTCTTCCCTGCATGTGGTCCATCTGTCCCTTCTATTCAAACCTATATGTGGTGCCGGAGTTTGTAGGTATACTTCCAGAGACCAGAGTCTTTGGGCTGTCCATGTGCCAGCTGGGTCTGGAATCTCGGTGGAGCTGCAACTCCTAGTCTACAGCTCAATGGACTCACCCTGGACACCTGGTGGGGAGATGATGATAGGCAACAGCCATCCCAGGGAATCAAGAAGCTTTGCAGCTGCAGGCAGAATAATCCCATCCATCTTATCCATGGGATATAAGCCCCCTCTCACTTAGAGGTGGAGTGGACATCACCATCTCAGACTCCTCAGGATTGGGGGAAGAGCTATGGATTAGAGTGGACTTACTGGTATTCTGTTATAGACATATTGTGATTCATGCAATGGAAGTAATTACAACATTAATGTGGAGCCAGTGGCCACCGGATGCTTTGGGGGCAAGGAGAGGGAAAAGCAGTTGTAATACAGGGGCTTTTTCAGGACTTGGGAATTATCCTGAGTGACATTCCAATGACAGATATAGGCCATTTTATATCATATAACATGCATTACTGTGTGGGAGAGAGTGTGGTCTACAATGTGAACTATGGTCCATGCTTAGTGGCAAAGCCCCAAGATGTGTATATCTATTGCAGGTCATGTGCCACACTAATGAAAGATGTTTATGTGGGAGGTTGTGGGAGGAGTGGGAGGTGGGACATATGGGAATCCCTACAATTTCTGTGTAACACTTATGTAATCTAAGTATATTTTAAAAAATAAAAAAAAATTATTTAAAAAAATACATATTGCTGACATTGATCTATTGATAACATTGATCTTATAGCCAAAAGTACTATAACTCATGCCTGAATGAAGTTTATCTAACACATATTTTCTATCTAGCACAGATATTTTCTCCATAAGGCTTAGGGACACGCGACAGCACTGCATCACTATGCTTAGGGGCTATTTTAAATACAAATCACTAACAAAAATGTGAAAAATATGACACTAAATATATCACTGCCATACCAAAGCTGAAAGAAAAAGGCAGAGTCCTTTCATGCATCAAATATTTTGCCACTTTGTGCATGTCTGGGAATGACCATGGAAGTGCAGTGAGTACTGATTTTTGAGTTACAAATAAATTTTAGTGGATAGGTGAATTTACAACTACAGTATCTGAGAATAATGAGGATCCACTTTATAATTTAAAGTTCTTAAGACTTTTAAAGTTTAAATTTAGAGAGCTTAGGAGATATTTAAAAATGCATCAAGGTATTACAACAACCTGCAAGAATACAAAGATCTTATTCCTTATTTTAGGTTTTATGTTAAAGAAATCTGAGTTAGGTTTGTCAAATAAACTGACCAGATAGTTTAAATTAGATAGTGTGCCACAGAAAATTCAGATTTTGGTAAAATAAATTGCTCATCCTTGATTTTCCATAGAAATCAAAGTTCCAAAATGCAGATAATATTACCTTTTATGTTATATTCTCATCCACCTTAGTTCTAATTATATTAGTATCATTCACAGTCTTAATTGAAATTGGATTTCTTTTTCAGCCTTTTTGATAGATGCCGCATGGAATTCATACAACTATTTCAGTACTTACAGAGCTAGAGAATTTTAACTCCGAGTTTCAGATGTCACACAGATTCTTAAAGTTCTGCTGCTTTCCAACATATTACATTTTTTTTTAATAATTCATTTTTTTTATTGAGGGTAAAAATCAAATTTTTCACAATACATACCAATATTTGTAAAATGATATATAAATACATATGCATATATGTGCATTTATTTACATAAATGTTATTTGTTATATATATATATATATATATTTTTTTTTTTAAGGTGCCTAGATAACCTAAATATTACTCAGAAATTACAGGGATTCCCATGTTCCCCACCACCCACACCTCCAACAACATCCCACACCACCATTCCTCATCCATGTTAATTAATTAATGTTGATGGTCTGGCTCTCCCTACAAAAATACTCACTCCACAAGTGGAGGGAGATGGTTCTGCTTTATTCCTGCCATATTTACTGCAGTGCTTGGCACAGAGTAGGTGCTGAGTAAACATGTGTTGAGTGATTGCAGGAGGCAGTTAGATGCTTTGTTGCCAACTCTTCAGTATTATGCCTTTAACATGGAACTTTCTTTCGGTCTCACCAGGGAAGGAAAGGATCCACAGCCTCAGCAGACAATTTTCAGACCTTGACCAGAAGAGTCCACCAGTCAATTTTGCCTTCACATTCCATACTTAAAGGGTGGGTGATAAAAACCTGCTCATACATCATCCGGTATCAGCCCAAGTTGATTGACATCAAAAGCTGAGCATCTCTCCTTTGCTTTCTCTGCATTTTGATCATAACTACCCTTACACCCTGGGATAGTGAGCATCAAGACTCAGTCTGAAAGAGAGAGGGTCCCTGGGTATATTAGTTGGCCAGGTCTGCTGTGACAAATAAACAAGTTGGCTTAAGAACAGGAATTCCTGGGCTCAAGGTTTGAAGGATGGAAGTCCAGAATCACGCAATTGACAGGCCATGACTTCTCCGTTTCTATAGGGTTCTTGTGTGACTTGATGGCAGTCAGTCTCTGCTTCTGTCACATGGAGATCTGTCACTTTCTGTCTCCTTTTATGGTCTGGACTTCAGTTATGTCCATGCCCAGATTTCCTTATAAGAACTCCAGTCTTACTAGATTGGCCCACGTTGATTCAGGTTGTCCTCACCTTAATAGGTTTGCTGAAGATCCCATTCACAAAATCAGTTCATATACACAGGCCTGGAGTTAGGATTTGAGCCTTTCTTTATGGGGACAGGATTCAATCTACCACACTGGATAAAAGCCATTGCATGGAGTAAAAACACATCAGGCATTATCAAATTAGTGTTCCAATGCATGATTAAGCATGAAAAAAATTGCATTTGAACCAGTTGTATATTCCAGAGGTGCTTACAAATAGGCAGAACTAAAGTGTAGCGGTGAAGCCTAGACCTCTATTCATTATGTGTGTATCTGTGATGACTAAACATTTTCTTGTATTAGACCCACAGACTGCAGACAATCTGGCAAAAAGATTCCAGTCATTCCTCTAAGCAGCAAATAACTTTATAAACTTGACTGTGCCCTGTACATGAATCCTGACTCAGCAAGGAAGGCACAGTGGTCATCGCTTCCACTTTTCTGGGTATTATGGAATTTTAGGTGTATATAGTACCCTGATCATTGGATTAACTCACAACAAAATTATGAAAATCTTTAGTATGCCCTGGGCCTCTTAATTGGTAATTAAGTACCTAATTAAGGTACTTAATTGATGGGAAATATTTTATTAGGATGCCAGTGTCATTCTTAGGTTTCTTTGTTCTTGTCATTCACCTGACCCATGGTTATGAAAGCAAAGCAAAATAAAAATTACCTATTCTTTATCAGTTCTTTAACCCACTAGCATCAAAATTTCTAGAAAGATCTCTTTGGCTGTTTCCTCATTTATTTGTTTACATCTTTACACCTTCAGTAAAGGTAAGCCAGTGTCTTTATCTCCATCACCATGCTATAATATTTTGGGTCAGTTTTCATGATAAAATGCTTCCCCCAAAGCCCAAACCAGGAGCCTATGTCCAGTGCAATGCCCTGAGAACTCTAGGGTTTTCAGTACCACATTCACTGGCAATTTTCCAGGCTGAAAGATGTTTCTGACCCAATTATGATCAAGTCATATGATTACTGCCAAAATGCTCAGATTTTGTTTTACATATAAAGTGGTAGTAGGTATAAAATCTGCATGAGGATACTTAAGCTATTCCCAAAACATCATCATAAATTTACCTATAAACAATTCTCTCCTTGTGAAAATGACATCAAGGTGACATAATAGCTATAATAACAGGCAAACCAAATTTTACTAAGTTATCATTGCCTTAGTACCATCTAGAGGTGATTTTTACTAACTCTTTCCTCAGAATTTGCAGTTAAATTCTGCAGTTGTTGAAGTACCTGTTAGAACTAGACCACAGAAACTGTTTTATAAAAGGAAGGGTCGCTCCCTTTCTGTTGGTTTTAATGTTATGTTAGCATGCAGGAGAAATTGTTGGTATGGACACACACATAGGTACAACTATAGAGATATAGATAGAATTGTATATTCAGATATATAAACAGTTTATATCCATTTGGGATGGATAATTTCATGTGTCAACTTGGCTAGACTATGGTGTCCAGTTGTTTGGTCAAGCAAGCACTGGCCTGACTGTTATTGTGAGGGTATTTCGTAGAAGGGTTTACATCATTAGTCAGTTGATTGCATCTACAGCTGATTGCATCTACAATCAACAAAGGAAACTGCCCTCTGCAATGAGGGGATTTTCCTCATGCAATCAGTTCGAGGTCTTAAAAGCCAGTCTGATGATTTCAGAAGTCAGAAAAAATTCCTGCCCCTTTTTAAGCCAGCCAGCTCTTCCTGAGGAATTCAATTTCACCTTCTTCAGCATTTCCAGCTTGCTGCCTGCCTTGCAGAACTTTGATTTGCCAATCCCCATGGTCATGTGAATCAATTGCTATAATAAATCTCTTAATATTCACACCATCCACTCCCTACACATCCTGTCGGTTCTGTTTCTCTGGTGAACCTTAATACACAACTATATCAGGGACTTATTATTCATTCACTACAGTTGATGTTTTGGTCCTCTTGATCTTTACTTTGAGGAGCAGATATGCTAAATTAAAAAGTTTCAAAGCAATAAAGGACTTGTCCATGGCATATATATATATATATATATATATTGCTATTCACTGCAAAGTTATTTTATCATTGGATTTCTAGGGAAAAGGAAGTATTACTTATGCATAATTACATATGAGCAGAATGATTACATAAATGAAGTATGTATGCTTTAGAAGCATGTTATCTCCCAGATAAATTCATGTGATTTGAGATTAAGGGAACACAAAGACACATTTTAATACATTTAAAAAGTCACTAAGTCCTTCACATTTATGGATATGATCTACGCAATAGAGTTTATCCTTTCTACTTTTAGATTAGCAAGCACATATTTATTATTAGCTGTTCCAAAAGAAATCACTTTCCCAGCAAACAATGATATAACTTGTAATTATCACCTCTTAAATATTTTTTATATTTAAATTTTATATTTAATGCTACTTAACAATCACATTACAATTACAATGCATATCTAAATAAAGCTGCCAACCAGATAATTTTCAACTTTCCCCGTTATGGTTTTATGTCCAATAAGCAATTATATGGATTTCCCTGTTACATGAAAGCTTATTAGCATACCTGTCATATTGCAATACACAAGAGATGGTCCTAGTGGGCCGCTTCCATCCGAGTCAATATAGTAGAGCCCTGAAGAGTTCCCTCTGTGCTTATAGGCTTCACATGACTGCTCGTAGAGAGCTGCAAAGAGTATCGATTATAAGAAAGGGATTACAATGCAATGAATCCCTCCACGTTATTATTCCCTAGTGACATTCATTCTGCACTCTCATTAGCTGCATCTTCCCTAAGGGAATGCTGTGCTGTTTCAACCAGAAAGCACGAGGATTCTGAAGCACAGAGAGAAAACATTCATGACGTACCACTGTGAAACCTATGGCTCTGAATCCTACAAATTCAAGAAATAGAAGACTTCAAACCCACCGTAACTGGAATTAATCTAATCTACTGAGAGTACTGCCTTGCAATGTCTCAACATCTGAAGAATGTCAACTTAACCTCCCTAAAAGATGCAATCATCTAATAATCATGTTGTAAACATATTTCAAATTGTTCAGTAATTATACTCATTGTTTACATAAAACAATTTACAGGTGAAATGCCTTTTTTTTCCAATGAGAGGAATTTTACAAAGCCACAACTCTTTTCATTCAATTTTTAAAAGTATACTTTCAAAATAATCTTTAAATGCTTTGCAAACGCTAATTCAAGAACACTGATATTCAAAGCAAGATATATATATATATATATATATATATATATATATATGAAATGTGTCTCTTTGAAATTTCAATTTATTCTGATTCACAACTGAATATCTTATTTGTACAGTTAACGGTTTGCTATGTACAAAGAAAGTGATTAGCATCTGTAGATGATAGACTTTATTAATATTAAGTTTAAATTACGTAGGTTGCTTTGACAGAAAAAAAAAAAACTGTTGAAAAACCTGAAAAGCAGCAAAGGCTTCTGCGAAAGAACTACCGGACTGATTACAGTTGGTCAATAAGCTTCCCTAATGATCAGATGTGGCATTCACCCAAGCAGACTTAGGTAGTGTTTAGCCAAGAAGGTGGAATGATCATAATGGAGCCAGAGAGGCTATAAATTTATGCAATTGTACAACAACTGGAGTATCTACATAATTTAGCTTTGCCTAAAGAGTCATGGGGAAAAAAATCCAAATATTTAAGGAAAATCCGGGAAAGGGATACAGCAATTGTTTTTCTCTCATCTCATGGAATAGGAAGATTAAAGGAATGTTTATTCATCCAGAGATATTACAAAAGAAATATTATGTTAATGTTAAACATGGTCAAGTGTCAAATGTACCAAGTGAGAGTTTTCCACAGTAGATAGCCCCCAATTACTAGCTCAGCTGTTGCCATCTACACTGATGACAATCTAGACAACATGGACTGTTTTCTCACCATGCTTGCCTTTTCCCACTCATGTTTCCATTCTTATAAATGCAAAAACATGCTCATAACTGTCTAGAAAAAATCCAAAGGGATGAACACAAATTGATTACAGTCATTACATTTGGGTTGGAGCTGGCATTGTCTAGAGAACACAGATCAAGGAAGTATGACTAGGAGGATTTTGCTTTAAATGTACATGAACACAGGCATTAACTGTATCCTTAGAATAACCAAAAAATAATGCCCTCGTGGTTGCTTAGGGTAGATTTGGTAATATTTCACCTTCATTTGGGTTCCCCACTGGAGAATCATGATAAAGCCAATCCAATTATTAAATCAAAGTGTGGACATTGGGTGAAAGACCCTTTATATTTGACTCTTGGTCTTTTTCTCAAAGTTGTTTGGAGTCATGCTTAGATCACAGTCACTGATAACACTTTAGCAGCCACTAATTGAAGCATATTTATTAGGTATTCTCTTTGTATAAGACACCTTGCTAGGTGTATAGTAAAGGAGATCAGCCCAGTCTAATTTAGCGTATGAGTTCAGGGGTGTTGCCTTAGCAAATCCTTCCCTGGCACTGTACTAGCAAATATGATGCAGATGGAACTGCTCTGGCTGAACTTATGGGGTATTTAGAGGATGAGGCCATTGTCTTCCTGGCTGTCACATTCTTCTCTCTGCCAAGAGACTTTGGGCTCCTCTGTGGAACCTCCCCAGGCTAAGGTCCAGGGTTCTCACCCCAATGCCAATGCTAGGCTCCCTGGGATTCAATTACTATAAGTTAAAGTTTCATTTATAACAATCCATGCTCTGCCTTTTTCCCATAATTTATGTGAAAATAAAATTAAATAATTCACGCGGAAGAGTCCTTAAAAGTGCAATGTATTGCTCCAGTGGGATTGGTGACTTTTCATGTCATCTTCTTTCTCTAAAAAATCCAGAAAGAGGGGAAGTTGATAAGGAAGAGGGACTCAGAAGTATCAATATATGAGTAAGGAAAACAATAAGGAAAAACAAAACCTAAAACTAATAATTAGAAAACCAGGAAGATTTCAGGGGCTAGGCCATATTCTTCTAGAAGCTGACTAATGTGGGGTTAATAAAGTTTCATTAGCTTTCAATTTTACAGGAAACAATTCTTCAGAAAAGAGGCATGCTGTTCAAGACAGAGCACATGCAATCAAGTAGTGGTGGTAAACCTGGCTCTGAACTTGAAGCCCCTCTCTACCACAAACAAGCTGCCTGACACTCTGCAGACTATTTAAACTCTCTCTTTCCTCTATTGTAAACTGCAGATAACAATAACACTTTCTTCCTACAACTGTTTTGAGGATTACTGAGTTAAAACACGCAGACCACTAGAATACTTCAGGCATATTGTAAAGTCCCAACAAATGTCAACTATTATAATCATCATCATCATCAAAGAATATAGGGACTCAAAAAGACCTGGAAGTTTTCCTCGTTTCTCATTGACATCTAGAACTTACCACATGACCTCCCACTCGTGTTCCTTGTGACACTCTCCTTGTTTAATTTTATAATGTCTAAAAATCTGGTACCTCATCACATTTCCATCTTTGCCAGATATTATTTTGAGAACTAAAACAGGGGCCCAACTTGAGGAAATAGAACAAGACATTACATCATGCATGCTGCATTTTGTTTTCTTTTTATTATATTTTATTTTCCTCTACTTATATTTTCCTTCTGCCTGATATTTTCTTCTTTTTTTCTGTTCTATGCTGCTTTATTAACATTATGAAATAATACTGATTAAAAATAAAGCAGCCAGGGAAGCATATGTTGTTCAAGCGATTGGGTTCCTGCCTACCACATGGGAGATCACTCGTTCAGTTCCCAGTGCCTCCTAAAGAAGACAGCGAGCTGGTGCGATGGGCAGGCACAGCGAGCTGACGCAACAAGACACACAAGAAGAAAAACATAATGAGAGACACAACAAAGCAGGGAACAGAGGTGGCTCAAGAAATTAGGCACCTCCCTCCCACATTGGAGGTCCCACATTCGGTTCCCGGTACCTTCTAAAGAAACAAGGAAGACGAATAGGCACAGCAAGTGTAAACAACGAGGAGGTGGGGAGAAGTAAATAAATAAAATAAATCTTTAAAAAAATTAATTAAAAAAACAGCCAAATATTGATTGGTCGCTAAAACACATAACTCTCTTTTGTTTTGTTTTCAAGCACATCGTTGCACATACATGGACACATGGACACAAAATAATGAAAAGGAAAAGAAAAACTAAGCATAAATCAGAACAGAAATGAGACTCAGTGCGGTGTGAGGCTTACGGGAATGGCAAGTCGCTCCCATGTAGCCAGTGTCTGCACAGTCGCAGGAGAAGGTGTTCCAGGACTGGGAACATTCACCGCCGTGTTCACAGTAGCTGGGCAAACACCTAAAAGAAGACAGGCACAACCACAGTTCCCCACATTCAGGCACAACAAAATGAGCAGTTTAATACTAATATGCTAATGTAAAGACGGATGACAACAGTGCCCGGAACAGAAAAATGCCAACAGGACCAGACTGTTGGGCTGTCACCATAGTTTTCTAATGCAATACTAAACCAGAGATTAATAAATGTACTAGAATGCTACTGATTGTGTGCATTTGTGATGCAAAAATTTTCAATGCTTCTCTGCCAGCTGCCCCTCAGATGACCACAGATGCATGAGAGTACGGAATAGTGAGCTAATTAAATGGCTTGTGTTTTAAGTCTCTAAGTTTTGGGGTAGTTTAATACACAGCAAAAGTCAATGGACATATGTGCATAACATTATAATATATTGTTGTGTGGAATTAGTACATAGGGGAAATATTAAAACAGAAAGAAGGAAGAGAGGAAAAAAAAGAAAATCTTTGTCCACATGCCATCACAGGGTTAGGGCTCTTGAATATCGTCTAATTCAGGTCAGACTGCTGATGCCTTTGAGAATTACAGTGAGAGGGCATTTAGGATTGAGGCCTCAAATGCTACAATTTTTGTCCAGAAAATGAAATAAACCACAAAACCACTCAGGTTAACCAAATAACCACCTACGTACCATGAAGATTTTGACATCTCACTTATTAAATTTAAGGATGAGAGATTTTAATATTTGTTTCTAAGATTCAAACCTTGTAATTGGAAAGAATATTAGTGAATTTTCCTGAATGTGAACAATATCTGTCATTGTAAGAGTCTCAAACACTACAGAAAAATATATAGAAAAAAGTAAAAGTCACCTGAAATCCCACCACATAACAATAACTACTATAAATAAATTAATGGATGAATGAGCAAATAGATGAATGCATATGTGTATATATATACATACACACATAACAATTTACATATAATTTTACATAAATGTGTTCATTTTCTACTGCTACTGTAACAAATTACCACAAAGACAGCATCTGAAAACCACAAATTTATTATCTCATCATTCTATGGGTCAGAAGTCTGGGTTGACTTGGCTGGTTTTGCAAGGTCTTGGCAGGATCAGCTCTTATGAGGAGGCACAGACAATCATCCCTTTCTGAGCTCATTCACGCTGTGGGCAGAATTCCATTCCCTGTGGCTAAAGGACTAGCTCATGTGATTAAGTGGTACCCACGAGGATAATCCTGGGTAATCGCCATACCTTAAGGTTCATAAATGGAATTATATCTACAAAGCTCCTTTTGCCCTTGCAACATAACCTCTCCACAGGTTCCCGTTATCAGGGTGCTGGCAGCTTTGGGGATGGGATTATTCTCTCTCCCATGAATATAATATTATGATACATGCTCTTTAAGGTCATGGACATCTTTCTGTTTCAGCCAATACACCTGCAACTTTAATGGAAGCAGAACAAATTATAAGAGAAAATATTTTCTAATCATTTATCTGATAATAGATTTGCATCCAAAATATGTAAAGGATACTTACAACTCAATACTAAAAAGACAAATAAACAGATTCCTAAAAGGGCAAAGGATCTGAATAGACATTTCTCCTAAATGTATAAATGGCCAATAAGCACATGAAATGGTTTAGCCATTATGGAAATGCAAATGAAAACCATAGGGATATACTACTTCACACCACCCTAAGATGGTTATAATCACAAGGTCAAATGATAGCAAATGTTGGTGAGGATGTGGAGGGACTGGAACCCTCTTCCATTGCTGGTGAAAATGTAAAATGATGTAGTTGCTTTGGAAAACAATTTGGTGATTCTTCAAAAAGTTAAAAATAGAGCTACCATATGACCAGCAACTCCACTCCTACTTATTTACCCAAGAGAACTGAAAGCACATGTTCACAAAAAGCCTACACAAGAATGTTCACTGTAGCATTATGCACAAAAGCCAACAAGTGCAAACAACTCTAATGTCCACAAACAGATGAATAGGTAATCAAAAGTTAGCAGATCCATTAATGGAATACTATTCAGCAGTAAAAAAGAAATGCTGGTACATGTTACAACATGGATGAATCTTGAAAATTCACTCGATAAAGGAAAGAAGCCAGACACAAAAGACAATGTATTATAAGATTCCATTTATATAAAGTGCCCACAGTAGGCAAATCCGTAGAGAGAGAAAGTAGACTAGTGATTGTCTAGGGCCAGAGCTTAGAGAGAATGGGCAGAGAAATGGAGAGTGTCTGGGAATAGGTACAAGGTTTATTTTCTGGGTGATAAAAATGTTCTAAAATTAGATTGTGTGACTAGGGCACAACTGTATGAATATACTAAAAAACATTGAAGTGTGCACTTTAAAATAAGGAATTGCATATTATGTGAATTATATCTTTATAAAGCTGTTAAAATATTGCAAAGGAATTTTACCCTACAAAAAGAATGCACTATAGTTAATTTTTAAAGTAAACAGTGATCTAAAATAAAGAGAGAGAATCTACAACAGCAACAAAATACTTATCAGATACAAAAAGGACATTTTTCTTTCATAAGCTTCAAATATGTTTCTAGGAAATATGTACACATACTTTTCCTAAAAGCACATATATTTGGTTCATGTGTTATTTTCTAACTCAACTGTATTTCCCAAACCATGATCTTTAATTCTTTTCATGTCCATCACGATTTCCACTGCATATAAATTTGAATGCATAAATGCAACCTTATCCACAAATGATTTATAAGATCATGATTTATTTTGACTCTCTGTTCGCTCCAATTTATCTTTTAATGAGTCACTACACAAGCAAATCATAAAACTTAAGAACTGAAAAATATAATTAAACTGTTTAACAACCAACTTTAGAAAGATGCAAAGAGCAAAAAGTTCCTTATCCCCATCCATGCACACACACACATACGAACTTTAAGAATATTGTGATGGTTAATTTTCTGTGTCAGCTTGTCTAGGTGATGCTGTCTAGTTTGTTGGTCAAGCAAGCACTGGCCTGACTACTACTATGAGGATATTTCATAGATGGATTTGCATCTATAGTCAGTTGGTTGCATCTACAATCGATTGCATCTAAAATTAACAAAGGAGATAGCCCTCAACACTGAAGGGAGTCTCCTCATCCAATTAGTTGGAGGTCTGAAATCAGAAGTGAGGCTTTCAGAGGTCAAAAACGAAGAACTTCTGCCTTTTCTTCAGTCATCCAGCTTCTCCTGGGGAACTCAAATTCACCTTCATCAGAGTTTCCAGCTTGGGGCCTGCCATTCAGAGTTTTGACCTGCCAGATCACCTTTTGCAAAGTTTCCAAACTGTGGCCTGCCCTAAAGAATTCCGACTTGTCAATCTCCATGGTTATGTGAGCCAATTCCTATAATAAATCTGGCTCTGTTTTCTGGAGAATCGTGACTAATACAAATATTAAAGGAAACTGATGATGAGATTTTCAATCTGTGCTAAGAACAAGAGAGAGTCACAGGGATAGAAGCCTTGCTTAGCGCAAGGTGGTGAAGTGATAACATGTGAAAGAAACGTACAGTTCCTGTTTTATTCCTATCTGCCACCCCCAAGATAATCTAGAAATCAAAAAAAGTAAAACAAACATCATTAAAGGGAAAGTAGGAAAAACAAAAAGAAAAGTTAGCATCTCACCATTTAAGTTTTGTTCTCTTACACCACACAAATTACATGCCCCCACAATGAAATTCCTGCAGACGTAAATGAAGAGCTATTCTTGATCCTCTTGGAAAAGACATGGAAGATCTCAGCTGTCAATAAGCATGGGAAAGAGTCAAACTTACTTTTACTTTTTAAAAAAGGTCATAAAATAGACTCTTCCAAACTCTAGGTAGATATGCTTCCTTTTAATTTCTGGCAAATTTCAGAACAATTTGTTAATCTTAAGGTGGAGGATTTAGGAAAGATAGTAGAGGTCAATTGGGGCCAGTGGGGCTCATATTTGGAGTAAATCATGTCATATTTATTTATGTACCTTCTGAGGAGGTTTACTATGAATATGTAGGAAAGGCTGGGGGTGGGAAGAGCAAAGTTAAAATAACAGAATGGACAAAATGGACAGGATAAAAGATAACAGGGATAAAGGGAAGGTTTCATATTTAGTTTCAAAATTATCACACTAAACATTTAAAAAATTTGAATTAGTTCTAATTTACTCATTTTCTATAGGGATGCTATACATTCCACATTGAGGAAAAAGGCCATTTGCCAAAAGGCAGATCAATGCCAAGCTCCGAAAGTTACATTTGGAGCAAAAATCAGAGCTGGGAGCTTTGTTCGATGCTTTGTTCCCACCTCCCTCCAGGAGGACTATGTGTTCAGCTTTCTCTGAGATACTCAGCATTCATGACTTCTCGGGGACCCTGTCAGCCCATGTGTAAAACCGAGCTGGTGCCTGTCAGGATTATGGCACAGAGATGAGATGAGCTCGTTCTATATAAAGTGTAAGCATGCAGTGGTGGTGGCACGGGAACCCTACCCTACCTCTGAAGCTAGTGGGGATCTCTGTACCTGGCCTTGGGTGCGTGGAGAGCAAACACTGAAGAGAAGGCTGTGAAGAGGAGGGGGCAATCAGCAGGAATAGGGAAGGTTTAGAACCCAGCACCTGCCTACTGGTGGTGGTGGAGGCCACAGACCCAGGAAGGAGCTTGGAAGAGAGAGGGTGACAGCAAGCTTCAAGGGCCCCGGTTTGGTCCCTCTGGATCACCCTGAGGAGCAGCTGAGGGAGAATAGTCAGCTCCCACAACCTACCATCCTAGCCTTACGGGGCTGAGTCAGACATGGTATGTGGGCAGAATTCCAAAAATGGCAACTGAGGAAAGAGGTTGAGGGAGTTATCCATAGTTTGATTTTATAATATTGAAGAAAAGAAGAGCAATGTTCTTTTGAAGGAGAATGCCTGGATCTTGTCAAAGTCACACTGCCTACCTCATTATATAGTTAAAGCTATGCATATTGTAGCAGTTGGATATTGTTTATGAATTTGAAAAATAGATATTGGATTATGTTTGTAAACTGGTCTGTTTCTCTGGGCATATTAGATTATATTGGATTCAGAGGTTTCACTTTTACTTGATTGAGTTGTGATGAGGGCTTTGATTGGGTCACATCAGTAGGACTTGAGTCCCGGCCCCCTTGGTGGGTAGGGACTCACCAAGAAAACCACAAGGCAGAGGAATGAGGTTGGAGTTTTAATGCTGGAGCCCTGGGAAGTAAATACACAGAAAAGTAGATATGTGAAGAAAGAGAGAAGGATCCATTAGACATGGCAGAGGCCCCAGGAAGAGAGACCAGCCGTTCACCTGACAGTTTACAGCTGGCCTTGCGGAGAGAGCAGAGCAACTGAGCCCAGAGAGAAATGAGCCCCAGGAGAGAAAAAAGACTTATCCCAGCCTACAGCTGGTATTGGAAGAAGCTGGGACCACGGAGCCTTAAGAGGAAGAGGAAGGCTGGACCCTTGCAGATGTCGGCAGCCACCTTACTCCAACACATGGCAACAGACTTTGGTGAGGGAAGGAACTTATGCTTTATGGCCTGGTAACTGTAAGCTTCTACCCCAAATAAATACCCTTTTATAAAAGCCAAGAGATTTCTGGTATTTTGCATAAGCACCCCTTTGGCTGACTAATACACATATCATCGCACAAAAGTGTCTTACTTTTACAGGAACTACATAACTATCATCCATAATCCTCTTTAGCACAATGTCCTTTTTCTTCTGAGGAGCCCAAAGAATGAGAAAATTTTGGTTACTTCTACTGTATAAAGATTAACACTCCTTTGGTATTTGGGAGAGAGATGTTGGAAATAAGCCCATTTCTTTCAGAAGGACACACACAAACACTCTCCTCCTAGGTCCTAGGGTCTTAAGGTGAAAGTAGACAGATGGTTGGCGAAGAACTAGACCATAGAAGGTGTCTAGTTTGCCAGAACTGCTATGACAAATACCATACAATGCAGTGGTTTGCACAACAAACATTTAACATCTCACGGTTTTGAAAACTAGAGACAAGGCCAATATTTCTCCAGGAGTTGGTAGCATTTGGTAATGTTAGTCCTCCATTACATGGCCATCTCTCTCCTCTATGGTTTCTTCTGACTTATGGCATCTACTGATTACATCTGAATTTCCTCCCTTTATATGGCTTCCAGTCATATGGATGAAGACCCACCCTGATTCCATTTGGTCACATCTTAACTAATAATAACACCTTCAAAAGATCCGATTTACAAATGGGTTCACACTCACAGGAACACAGATTAAGATTTGAACATGTTTTTTGTGGGGTTCATGAGTCAATCCCCAATAGTGGGCTTCTTGAGAAAAAAGAATAATGTCTCTTCACCTCTAAGCATTCTGTAATGGTCCAAGGGCATCTTCTTCCAGCTTCTCCTTTGGTAGCTGCTGTCTCTACTCTGCCTGGGGCCTTTGTAACATTCAATAGCTGCAGGTTCCTGGACACCTCCCCACCTGAGGTCATCTTATTTACCCCGTGTTTCCTGCTTTCCTTGCTGGATCAAGAACTCACAGAGATGGCCAGATAGAGACACTAGATGTACTAAGGAAAAATAAAACGGCAGTGTACCCCATACATGTGAGTATGCGCGCACATCTGTGTCTTTCCTGACTTGGAAATATAATTCCAAAGATCTGAGGGTCATGGTGAACCACAAGCTCAGTGCTCTGGCTCCGCTCCTACTAAGATGATGCAGGCTCATTCTGTACCAAGACAGGTGCAATGTCCATGGAGAAGGAGGCCATGGCTCCTATACATTCTGCATGTGCCAGGACACATCTGGATTTAAGGAAGACATTGACCAAAGAGAGTTGCTGTGGAGGAGGGCAGTCAGGATTAGGATAGTTCTTTGCACCTTGGCACTTGAAAAATCATTA
The DNA here is from genome assembly GCA_029593785.1 of Cabassous unicinctus. Lineage (NCBI taxonomy): Eukaryota > Metazoa > Chordata > Mammalia > Cingulata > Chlamyphoridae > Cabassous > Cabassous unicinctus. Next base: position 20,809 of record JAQZBX010039838.1, read on the forward strand.
TGAGAACAGAGACTTTAGTCTAATGTTTTAGTTTGCCTGGGCTGCTATGACAAATACCACACACCCGTTGGCTATTACAAGCCATAGACTGTTTATAGCGGTGGTTTTCAAATCTTGTTCTACAGAATCCCCTGGAGCTGGCAGGGTGGCTGGACCAGGTTGGGGCCCATTCCCCTTTACCACTAATTTGAAAAAACGCAGTTTCTTGGTATTCTTTGACACACTGGAACTCTCTAAAATTGCACTTGAATAGCTGTCTTAGTCTGCTTGATCTGCTATTACAAGTACCACAAACCGGTTTTGACTTCACGGGAATTTATTGGCTCACAGTTTTGAGGCTAAAGAAGTCCCAAATCAAGATATCAGAAAAGCTTGCTTCCTCCCTGAGTCTATGCATCCTAGTGCCAGCAGCAAGCATCCTCGGGACACCCTGGCCTGTATCTCCACATACTGTCACACGGCCATCTCCTCTCCTTGTGTCCACTCTTCTGGTCTCTGCCGACTCCCAGCTTCTTCCTGAGGCCTTCTCTGACTTCTGGTTTCCAGTTCCTTCTCTTTATAAGGCCTCCACTAATATGGATCAAGACTCACCCTCATTCAGGTGGGCCACTCTGTAGCTAAAAATATCATCAAAAGGTCCTATTTACTGTGGGTTCATACGCATAGAGCAATGGATTAAGATTAAGAACATGTGTTTACTAGGGCACAAAATCAACCTACCACAACAGAGTCCATGCATATTTTTAAAACTTGAAAATGGCTGCTCTATAATAAAAATAAAGAATACTATTTTTAGAATTACCTAAAAATGTTTTGGAAATATAATTTTTCAAATAAACAAGAACTTTAAGTTTGTAGTGATTTATTGTCTTCTAAATTTACTATTACCTATGAAACAAACCAAAACAAGATGCATTGTGTTTTAGCACATGGAAGAGTCATGCTAGGCTGAAGGCAATGATAGCAGGAAGGGGCCTGGTCGGCACTGTCCACACATGGAGGCTGTGTGGACAGTGCTGACCAGGAGGCTGTGGCCTCCCTCGTTCAAAATGTTCCAGATGGCATGCATGCCCATGAGCCTAAAAAAGGTTTATCTAAGTTTATCTAACGTTATTGAAAGTTATCTAAAATTTAAACCCTAACATCCCAACCCAGTTGGTATAACATACCAACTTTAGCTTTCCTTGGCTGCTCAAGAAAACATCATGCAATAGGTTGGTTTAAACACTTGGATTTATTAGTTCACAGTTTTGAGGCTAAGAGAAAGTTGAAATCAAGGAGTCCTCAAGGCCATGCTTTCTTCCCAAAGACTGATGTTCTGGGCCTGGCTGCTAGCAACTCTTGGTCCTTGGCTCCTCTGTCACAGGGCAATGCATATGGTGGCTTCTCCCTTCTCCTCTGGGTTCCATTGAATTTTGACTTCTTGTTTGCTGTTGTTTTCTGTGTTTCATTCTCCTTATGAAAGACTCCAGTATAATAGGATTAAGCCCCAGCCTGGGCCACATCTGAACTGACATAACCTCATCAAGAGGTCCTACTTGCCATGGATTCATACTTACACAAATGGGTTAAGTTTAAGCACATGTTCTTCTGAGGTACCTATAGCTCCAAACCACCACCCAATTCCTGGTCTCCAAAGCCTCAGCCACATCTGGCTGCCTTTCCCTATAAACATCATTTGGAGCTGCCTGAAGACTGAATGCTCAGTAAAGTTTCTAATGTTCCTGTCATATTTTAAACAACATTTCATAATCTGTAGTATCGTTTGAGTCATGAATGCTGTTCAATGTCATGAATTATTAATTCCTGTACCCAATGAATATAATTTATAAAGCCACCTGCACTTTAATAATAATCTTGGCTTTACCCCAACGAATTCTGACTTGCTCTTGCCAGGCAGAGCAGTGTTTAGAAGGACAGGTGGGCATATAGCAGAGTGCCTGGTAGAGAGCCTGCTGCAAGCATTTTGTTTTGTTGCGTTTTTTAGGTGAATCTCTTTCCTGGTACAATGGAAGCTCAGTTACTAAGCATAGCCTAAAGGGCTAAGGAAAAATGAACAATTTTATTATTTGAGAGTAGTGGAGAAAGA
>JAQZBX010039839.1:0-22891 GCA_029593785.1 Cabassous unicinctus
TGCCCTTTAGAGAAAGCCCTTAGGATTTATTTGCTCTTACTTAATTGAAGAATGTAGTTATTTTCCTCTGCATTGTTTCCAAAAAATCTCTTTCTTTTTGCTACCCAGTAGTGATTAGAAATTTTTTTAACTTATAGCGTTTTTTGAAACAAATTTCTTAATAAAGTAGTATCAGACACTTTATTGGTTCCAGACTAAAAACCTTGTTGACTAAACGTTAAAATACTGTTTTAATATAATTATTTCATTCAACTTAACCTGTTTGTTTGCTTTTTCTGTTTGTGTTTTTAGGCAATTGTTTTTGTGGTGGGTGGAGGCAATTACATTGAATATCAAAACCTCGTTGACTACATAAAGGTACATTTTTGGACTTTTTATTCTTCTGTCATTTGATGGGGTCACAATTATTCTGTCTTTAGAAAACTAGCATTCTCTGGTGCCTATCCTGATCCTTTTTTTTTTTTTTTAATTTTCTCAATGAGGTAGAAAGCAGAAGCAATAGCTACAGTTAGATGGGGGAGAAAATGATTGGGGGTTTGAGGAAAAAGGAGATGAAATTTGTCAGCAAGGAGGGTCAGTGAGTAAATGTACTAGGGAAGTATAGTATGATTTTCTAGCAACCTGGTGATCCTGTTTGAGCTTTGCGGCCATTAAAGAAAAAGCATTCAGCAAAATGATTTCCAACAACATTCCGCTGCATGGGTACAAGTTTGGAGTAGCCAGAGAGTTGAATTGACTCAGGTTTGTGTTTTTTTCCAAGTGAGGACAAAGAACCAAGAGAGGGATAAGGGAGTGATTATGATGATTGGTCCTGCAATTAGAGATCATAACCCCTTTTCTAAATGGTAGTTTAAAAAAATGCTATATATAGGGATAAAATGCCTGTATGTTCATTGTTTTTCCTATTCCTATTACATTCATTTCTGGCCTAAAACTGACCTGATCTGGAAAATAATAAACCTTATTGGTGTAATATACTTTGCAGTTATCTGTCTAATTGGACTTTAAACATTTAGATTCCATAATAAGCTACTCTTCCAAAAAAAATTTCCCTCTGTGAAATGATTTACAGAACTCATTTATCTGAATAAAATGTACTTAACTCACATCCTGTTGACTTAAATCAGGAACATATTTCTAACAAACTTGGAATGGTTATTTTTTCAGCAAACAGGAGCTTTAGATGTAAAAAATTAGAAGTGGAATGCTATTCAAAGCTGACAACTAAACAAGCTGATAGTGAAGGAAGGCATAACTTGAAGAGCAAAAATGCTATTTAAAATGTAGGGGCAATAGGATTAGCTATTGTTAGAATGACATTGTGTAATCTTCCTTTTTTCACTTAAATATTGCTCATTCCAAATTTAATAAGTTATAACTACTATTTTGAATGGTGCACCTTAAAAATGTAGGTGCAAGTCCCAGTACATAATAGTTGCCATGGACATCACTGAAATTAGTGATCCTCAATCCTCAAAAATAGCTTAGTTTTGCTTAAAATACTCTACTTGAGAGATAAATGAACTGCAGCAGGTATTTACACAGGCTCAGATCATTTAAAGGACTCATGAGACTGCAGAAGATATACTGTTGAAAGACTTTAATAAAAGTAGAGTTACGGTACAGCAAGAGAAAGAACGGACAGGGAAACATTAGATGGGCCCAGTACTATCAGGCACAGCTCCCAGCATCTTATCTTAGCTACACAGGACATGCTTCATCTTCAGATTGTGAAGCACCAAGATAAATGCAATATACCTTGGTCTGATGGGAGCCCCTGTCTTAACCAAGGAGAGGTCTTTTATACCCTCCTTTTACATAGCTAAGCCCAGGCTGCATGAACAGGTTCAAAAGCAAAATCCAAGAGAATATAACCAAGACTAGGTGCAAATTATCAATCTGTACATTTTCTATAAATAATGCTGGCAAACTAGTACAAGTTGCCCCTGATCTATCTTGGATCCTAGCACAGGAATGTATTCATCACAGGATCTGAACCATGTGATTTTTGAAAAACTGTGAGTAAGGCATGGCTATTGTTTTGTTTGATCTCAGAGATGGCTAGCTAGGGCATTTATTCAGCTTAAACTTCACAGAGAAATGCCGTCTTGTTTCAAGCCATCATTCTTTGGTTCCTCTATGAATTATCAAATCATTCACTTTGTTATGGAATAAACTCTTTATATTACAAAAGAAATCTTATGAACTTCTCCTCAAGTTCACAATACATAGAAGAATTTCAGCATTTAAGGACTTACCAAAATTCTCCAGTGGAGAAGTTCTGACTGTTGTGATAGGGCCTCTAACATTGTGGAAAAATCAGGAATAAATTAATAACAGTTACAAAAAGGAATGGGAAATATTAACATAAATACTATGTTACACAAGTGAGACTGAAATGATAATCCATGCTTCTGGCACCACACCCTACTTTCAACATAACTAAACTCTAAGAATGTTTTCTTTAAGCTGTACAGCTCCTATATTAGAAGAATGTTGACCTGGGATTGTACAGATAATTTTTGTTCCTGTGAAATGTGGCAGTCATGAGATTCCTTATATCTTCAGTGTAATAGGAAATGGTACCAACAGTGTGCCATAATACAGTTTTTTAAAAATATACTATACTCTTTTCACCACTTTATTCTCCTTATTTCCTGCAACTTTAGGACAGACATGTGTATACCAAAATCCAACTCCCACTTCCCTCCCAAAATATACCTTTAAGAATAAACAAAAAAATCCTCCCTTTTTGGGAATACTGAAAATATGTTACTTTCTTGTGTCTGAGTTCTGTCTCTCTGATTTTTTTTACAGGGGAAACAAGGCAAACACATTTTATATGGTTGCAGTGAGCTTTTTAATGCTACACAGTTCATAAAACAGGTAAAGTAAACCGTTTTAGTTTGTTTCTGTTAACGTATCCCAAGTTGCTAAAAAGAATTGCTATATTCTTCTGAACCAGCTGAAAGCAAAATTCATACTGCTGTAAGAACATAAAGTTTGCCTGGACAACTATAAAGAAAACTCTGATAAGTAACATTATTTCCATTATCTCAAATCTTTATGAAAATATACATTCAAGAAACTTGAGATTGGAGTATTTTACTGCATTACACAAAATTCAATTCAGCATTTCCTTATGTATAAGTGTCCACATTTTTTTTACTTTGTCAATCACATCACAAATTGGGCCTGAGAAATAAAGTAACTTTCTTGGGGTAATCGGTGCTCATTTGATACAAAGTAATTATAGTCACCTCAGAAGTTAGACAGCATATCCAAGTTATACAAAGAAAAAAATACATGTATTTATATAGTCTTTTAGTATTGTTCCTGTTAATGTTCTCAAATAATTATATTGACCTTAGCTTTCCTAAGTTTTGACTAACTGGGATGCTCAGTAGCCTGACCAGTACTGTCCACTCACCTTTGCCTTGGCTGCCATAAAAATCGTAACGGCATCTGGTACTCACTTTTAGCAACTGTTCCTAGTATTGGTTTTCCAGCACCACTTCCTTACCCCCACTACATGGTCTTGTATGTTTAAGCTTAATTTAGTGGCCCAGTGATATCTGTACTTAATTTTTAGCTGCTTCAGATCCTTTTCTGAAGGAGTGCTGCATTCATATCCTAATGTTATAAATTACTGTCTTTTTTTTTTAAATCTTTGATTTTCTTCCCAATATTTTATGAGAATTTCATATAGAGAAGTTGAAAAGAAATTGCAATGAGCACCAGTACACTCCCCATTAACATTTTACTGTATACGTTATAAGATACCTGTCTATACGTTCCTCAATTTATCCATCAATTTAACTGTTTATTAATTTCACAGTACTCTTCAGCATCAATATCATTACCTAAAGTTCATTATTTGGTTCCCCCCCCTTGGAAAGGAAAATTTGCAAAAATGAAATATAAATCTTAATGTACATTCTTGAGTTTTGTCAGCTGTTTACCCCTACATAACCCAAACTCCTATCAAAAAAACGCCACCATCTGTTTTAGTTTCCTCATTGATGAAGCAAATATCATGCAATGGGTTGGTTTCAACAGTGGGAATTTATTGACTTGCAGTTTTTAGGCTTGGAGAAGTCTAAATCAAGGCATCATCAAGGCAGTGGTTTCTTCCTACAGACTGCCATTGATCCTTGCCCTTGCACATGGTGGCTTCTCCTGGCCTCTCCCTTCTCTTCCGTGTTCTGTCGACTTTCAGCTTCTGACTGTGCCCTCTGTAGCTTTTGTGTCTGACTTTCACTCTGTTTATAAAGGACTCCAGTAATCCAGATTAAACCCCAACCTGATTAATTTGGGCTGCTACTTAAGTCCATACCCATAAGAAAGGATTAAGTTTAAGAGCATTTTTCTGGGGTACATAGCTGCAAACCACCACACCATCACTCCAGAAAGTTCCTTCATGGCCTTTTCCAGTCAATCCTTGCCCAAACACTATCTTGATATTTTCTACCATAAATTAGTTTTACCTGTTCTGGAACTTAATATAAATGGTACCATGTATTATGTACCCTTTTATGTGTGAGAGTTGAACCAAGAAGAGAGAACATTGCCTTCTTGACCTCAACTGGGAGCATGCACAGTGGGTGACTCTAATTTTTCACTGTTATATGTGTATCCATGAATGATCACAAACTCGTTGGAAATATTGATTTTAGGGGTTACAAATAAATTTTAGCAAGTAGGCAAATTCGCAAATACAGAATCTGAGAGTAATGAGAATCAACTACCTGTTTTGCAAATATTTTCTCTAAGTTTCTGGCTTACCTATTCATTATCTTCATAATATTTTTGATGGGAAGTTTCTATTTAACAGAACTTAATTAGAAACAATCTTACTACCCATTATAAAAATTTTAGGTTCCATGAGCTCAGGATTCCTCTTGTTGCCCTGTGGAAATTGGGGCCCAGAGAACTGGTACTATAGCTATTACTGTAATAAAGTGTTTTGCTTCAGCCCCGTAAGTTTTCTGCCAGCATCCATGAAACTGCAGCTGGCCAATTTATCTTACAAATAGGGTAAAATCTGTTCCTCCATAATTCTTGATAGTAGTTTTCAGTGTAGAGATCTTGTACTTCTTTTAATGTTTTATTCCTAAGTATTTTATGATTTTTGACAATTGTAAATAAATTTTTTAAATTTCATTTTCCAGTTTACTATTAGATTTTAAAACACAATTGGTTTTTGTATATTAATTTTATATTTTGCTACCTTGCTAAATTAAATTCATTTAGTTCTAGTGGCCATTTTGTAGATTCCTTATGATTTCTTACATAAATATTCAACTCATCTACAGATAGAGACAATTTTACATCTCCTTCAATCTTTATGCTTTTTATGTTTATTTTTTGGTCTCCTTGCAATAATCAGGTCCTCAAGTACAATATTGAGATGAGTGGTGAGATGGCATTCTTGCTTTATCCTTAGCCTTAAGAATATGTTCAATATATCACCATTAAGTACGATAGCTCTAAGCATTTGGGAAATACCCTTTATCAGGTTGAGGAAGTTCTTTTCTATCCATAGTTTGCTGAGAGCTTTTATCATAGATACTGAATTTTGTCAAGCACTTTTTCTGTATCTATTAAATTGATTACATGACTTTTTCCCTTCTTTTAATTCAATTAATTACATTAAATGGTTTTTAATGGTAAACTAACCTTTATTCCTGGAATTATCCCCACTTGGTCATTCTGCTGTTAAGGATTATTTCAACACTGTTCATGAGGAATTTTGATTTGTAGTTTTCTTTTATTGTAAAGTCTTTGTGACATCTTAGCATGAGGTTTATGTTCACTTCATAACACTATTTGGCAAGTGTCATAGTCAGCCAAAAAGGGTGCTGATGCAAAGCACCACAAATCTGTTGGCTTTTATAAAGGGTATTTATTTGGGGTAGAAGCTTACAGTCACAAGGCCCTAAAGAGTCCAACTCAAGGTACTTTCTCACCCAAAGTCATTTGCCACTTGTTGGCAGGCAATGTCTATGAGGGTTCACCCTTCCTTTTTCCTCTCCATGGTCCCAGTTTCTTCTGATCTCAGCTGCAGGCTGGCAAAAGGGTAGTCTCTCAGGGCTTCTCAGCTGCTCTCTTCTCTTCAGCTGCAAACTATCCAGCTCATCTCTTCCCAGGGCCTCTGTTGTGTCTATGGAGCTGTCTCTCTACCTCTGTGTTCTTCTTCTCTGTGTATCTACTTCCATGTTCTTGACTGAGCATCCATTTATATAGACCACCAAGGGGGCGGGGACTCAACCCTGCATGCCCTAATGATGTGGCCAAATCAAAGCCCTAATCTTTATTTAATAAAGTAAAAGTGAAACCTCTGAATTTAATACAGTCAAAGGGGTATCACGCCCAGAGGAACAGACCAGTTTACAAATATAATCAATATCTCTTCTTGGAATTCTTAAATTATATCAAACAGCCACAGCAAGTGTTTCCTCCTCCTCCATTTTCCTAAAGGGTTTGCGTAAGATTGGTGTTATTTCTAATTTAAATGAGTGATTGAATCTACCAGTGAAATCATCTGGACCTTGAGTTTTTATCTTAATAGGAAAATTTTTCATAACAAATTGAATTTCTTATCTAATTTTTACCTTTTATTTGTTTCAATAAATTGAATTTTTCAGTGAATTTTTCTGTTTCATCTAAATCATCAAATTTGTTGGCATAAAGTTCTTTATAACATTCCCTATTATCTATTCAGTGTCTGTAGGATCTGAAATGATCATCTCTTTTTACATTCTTCATATTAGGGGATTCTCAATTTTGTTGATTTTTGTTAATTTTCTCAATTGTTTTATTTTTCATAGAGTTTTACTCTTTGTTATTTTCTTCTTTCTGGTTATTTCAAGTTTACTTTGCTTTGCTTTTCCTAGCTTTTTAACTTGTAATCTTAAGTCATTACCTTTGGGTCTTTTTCTAAAATTAGCATTTAAAGTCATAAAATTAAAATTCCTGCCAAGTACTGCTTTAGCTGTATTCCACAAGTCTTTATACCTTATATTTTTATTACCATTCAGTTTGAAATCTCTTCTGATTTACTTTGTGATTTATCATTTGGTACATGTATTATTTAGAGGTATGTTATTTTCAAGTATTTGAGGGTTTTCTAGATATCTTATTCTTACTGATTTCTAATAATTCCCTTATGGTCAAAGGATATATTTTATATAATTTCCATATTTTGCTTTATGTATTTGGAAGCTATGTTACTAGGTACATATACATCTATGATGGTTACAGCTTCCTGATGAATTGACCTTTTTATCATTATGCAGTATTACTCTATATACCTGGTCTTGAAGTCTACTTCATCTGATTTTAATATATCCACTCTAGCCACCTTATGCTTTTTGCATATTATAATTTCTTCCATCTGTTTACTATCAACTTATCTATGAATTTATATTTAAAGTAGATCTCTTGTAGGCATATAATTGGATCTTGTTTTTTATAACCATTCTGGCAATCTCTGCCTTTTCAGTTGGACTCTAATGTAATTATTGCTATGATAGGACTTAGTTTTACCATTATACTAATTGCTTACTGATAGTCTCCCGTTTGAGTTTCCTCCTTTCCTGCCTTCTTATGGATTATTTTAACACTTTTTAGAATTTCATTTTAATTCATCCACATATATTTTTTAGCTGTATTTCTGCATTTTTATATTAGCAGTTGCTCTGGAGATCAGAATTTATACATCCTTACCTGTTCATAGTCTAGTTAGAGTTAATGTTGTGCCACTCTGCATTAAATGTATAGACCTTGCAGTCATATAGACCAATTCCCCCAGCATTTATACAGTGATTGTTAGATATTTTACATCCAAGTACATCATGAGACAATGAAGAGTATTATAATTTATCATATGTATTTAAACATATGTATTTTAAAGAAACAAATCTTTTGCATTTACACAGATGTTTGCAATTTCCATTGCTCTTCATCTTACTTTTAATAGATTCTAGTTGCCATCTGCTGTTATTCCCTTCAGCCTGAAGAACTTTTTAGCACTTACTGTAGTGCAGGTATGCTAGCAATGGGTTCTCTTTTATATGAAAATGTCTTTATTTTGCCTTTATTCATGATCTTTGGTTTTCAGCAATTTGATTATGATGTATTTCTGTTTGGCCTTATGTGTACAGGCATACTTCATTTTATTGCCCTTCACTTTATTGCACTTCAAAGATAGTGCATTTTTTTACAATAGAAAGTTTGTTGCAACCCTGCATCAAGCAAGTCTCTTGACACCATTTTTCCAACAGCATGTGCTCACTTCATGTCTCTGTGTCACACTTTGGTAATTCTCACTATATTTCCACCTTTTTAATTATTATTATCTGTTATGGTGATCTATAATCAGTGATCTTAGATGTTACTATTGTAATTGTTTTGGGATGCCACAAACCACAGTCATGTAAGACAACAAACTTAATCGATAAATGTGTGTTATGACTGCTCCACTGACCGGCCATTCCACAATGTCTCTCCCTCTCCGTGAGACAAAAGAGTATTGAAATTAGGTCAATTAATTGCCCTATAATGACCTCTAACTATTCAAGTGAAAGAAAGAGTCACACATCTCTTCTTTTGAATCAAAAGCTAGGCATCTTCACTAAAGAGTTAACCAAGTTGTGAATGCAAGGGGGAAGTTCTTGAAGGAAATTAAAAGTCCTACTCCAGTGAACACATGAATAAGAAAATGAACCAAGTTCATTGCTGGAATGTAGAAAATTTTGGTGGTCTGGATAGAAGGTCAAACCACTCACAACATTCCCTTAAAATAAAGCCTAATCCAGAACAAAGTCCTATGTCTCTCTAATTCGGTGAAGCTGAGAGAAGTAAGGAAGCTGCAGAAGAAGCGTGAAGCTAGCAGAGGTTGGGTCAAAAGGTTTACGGAAAGAAGCTGTCTCCATAACATAAAAGTGCAGTGTGTAGCAGCAAGAGCTGATAGAGAAGCTGCAGCAAGTTATCTGGAAGATCTAGCTAAGATAATTGATGATGGTGGCTATACTAAAGAACAGATCTTCAATGTAGACAAAACAGTCGTCTATTGGAAGAAGATGCCATCTAGGACTTCATAGCTAGAGAGAAGTCAATGTCTGGCTTCCTAGCTTCAAAAAACAGGCTGGCTCTCTTGTTGGGGTCTAATGCAGCTAATGACTTAATCAAAGCCAATGCTAATTTGCCATTCTAAAAATCCTAGGGCCTTTAAGATTATGCTAAATCTACTCTGACTAAACTAAAATAGAAAATCAGTCAATCTACCCTGTGCTCTATAAATGGAACAACAAAGCCTAGATGACAGAATCTCTCTTTACAACATGTTTAACTGAATGTTTTAACTCCACTGTTGAGACCTACTGCTCAGAAAAAAAAGATTGCTTTCAAAGTATTACTGCTTATTGACAGTGCACCTGGTCACTCAAGAGCTCTAAGGGAGATGTACAATGAGATGAACGTTGTTTGCATGCCTTCTAAGACACCATCCATTCTGCAGCTCATGGATCAAGGAATAATTTCAACTTTCAAGTCTTAATCTTTAAGAAATATATTTCATAAAGCTATAAGCTACCATAGATAGTGATTCCTCTGATGGATCTGGGCAAAGTCATTTGAAAACCTTCTGAAAAGGATTTACCATTCTAGATACCATTAAGTACATTTGTGATTCATGGGAGGAGGTCAAAATAGCAACATTAACAGGAGTTTGGAAGAACTTGATTCCAACTCTCATGGATGACTTTGAAGGGTTCAAGACTAAAGAGTCAATCTATATGGCAAACTTCATTGTTGTCTTATTTTAAGAAATGTCAACAGCCACCCCAACCTTCAGAAACTACCACCCTAATCAGTCAGCAGCCGTCAACATCAAGGCAAGACCCTCCACCAGCAAAATTATGACTCTCTGAAGACTCATATATATGATTAGCATATTTCTTTAGCAATAAAATATTTTTAATTAAGGTATGTAATGTTGGATTTTTTAGACTAATGCTGTTGTACACTTAATAGACTACAGTACAGTGTAAACAGAACTTTTATATGCCCTGGGTGTGTGACTCACTTTGTGATATTCACTTTATTGTGGTGGTCTGGAACTGAACCCTGAATATTTCCAGAGTATACCTGTATCTTGCTCAGGAATCACTGAGCTTCCTGAATCTATAATATTTATCCTTTTACCAAATTTAGTTATTTTCAGCCATTTTTTTCTTCAAATATTTTTATTCCCAAATTTCTCTTCTCCATTTGGGACTTTATTTTCGTATATATTCAGCCTTTTATATTGTCCCAGAACTACCTGAGAATTCTATTCTTTAGAGTGGAATGTTGCTTTATCTTCAATTTCACTAAATCTTTCCTCTGTTCTCTCCATTCTGCTGTTTAGCTCATTCAGTGAATATTTAATTTCAGATACCCTATTTTCCAGTTCTAGAGCTTTCCATTTGGTTATTTTTTTATAGTTTCTATTTCTTTGCTGAGATTTCTTATCTTTTGATTCATATTTTCCTATACTTCATTGAGGATAGTTTTTGTAACTGCTTTTAAAATTTTGTCTGCTAGTTACAACATATGGTCAACTCAGGGTCGGTCTCCAATGATTGTCTCCTCTTTCATATATTGCATAATTTTGGATTGTATCCTTGGCATTGTGAATGTCATGTCATGAAAATCTGATTTTTATTATATTCTAGTGAAGAGGGTTGGTTTTGGGGATTAGCAGGCAATTAACATGGGTTAGACTCAAACTTCAAACTTTGTCTCTTGGGCAGCAGCACAAATCTCACTTCTTTGTCTGCCCTAGTCATAAAGGGTTCAGGTTATCAACACAGAGATAGGAAGAGTCTATACAAAGAATTTAGGGCTCCCTCTCTATGGCTCTGTACTTTCTAGGATTCCCCATCAATTTCCAGTGGCTGTGGTTGTCCCAAACTCTGGTTCTTTATGTCAGAAAGACTACAAGTTTTATATTGGAGTTCTCACTGCCCAATATATCACCAACTATGGCCTGCCTTCAGGCTAAGAGTCAACAAATTAGAGTACTTGAAGCAGGGCATCAAACAAATATTTGCATACCGATGTTCATAGCAGCATTATTTACAATTGTCAAAAGATGGAAGCAACCCAAATGTCCATCAACCAATAAATTTATAAATAAAATGTGGTATATACATACAATGGAATACTAGTCAGCTGTAAAAAGGAATGAAGTCCTGATACATGTAACGACATGGATGGACCTTGAAGACATCATGCTGCATGAAATAAGCCAGACACAAAAGGACATATAGTTTGTGATATCACTGATGTGAAACAATTAGAATAAACAAACTCATAGAGTCAGAATCTAGAATATAGGTTACCAGAGGATGGGGTGGGGATAGGGAATCAAAAGTTGAGGCTTAAAATATACAGGGTTCCTATCTAGAATGATAGAAATGTTTTGGTAATGGATGGTGGTGATGGTAGCAAAACATTGTGAATACAGTTAACAGCACTGAAATGCATGTATCTGAATATGATTAAAAGGGGAAATGTTAGATTGTATATGTGGTAACAGAATAAAAATATTTTAAAAGATCTATGGCACTATACAAACAGTGACCCCTAAGTTAAACCATGGACTTTTACTTAATTAGTAAAATTATAAAAATGTGCTATCATCAATTCTAATAAATGTTCTACACCAATACCAAGGGGTTGGTGGTGGGAGTATATGGGAATCCTAAATTTTATGCATGATTGTTCTGTAAAACCACAATTACTCTAATAAATAAAAATAATAATAAAAGAAATGAAATACTGATACATGCAAAAAACAAAAATCATGGAACTCACCCAGTGCTATTCCCTCCTTCCAATTGTCATCTCCCTTCAAGAATCTGCCTCCTTTCATTCACTCTCCATTGCCTTCCAGTGGTTAGTTTTTGTATTTGTTTAGAGTATATAATTGTTATCTTTGGGAGAATTGCTCTGAAAGGAGTTTACCCAGCCTTCCAGAATTGGAAGCTTTTTCTTTTGCTTATAATGATCTTCTACATATATAAAATTAAAATATGTGGAGAGGCGAACTGTCAGCCGTGAAGTTGCATATTACATTTTCTTTACATTTTCATACTGTATTAATAACTCTTTTCCAGAATTCTTGTTATCATGAGTTCAATTTATACCTGTAATGTTTACCCATTTCTTTGCCATGACAATATTTATTACTATTCAGGTTTAAAATATCTATATCTATAACTATTAAGCATTTGAGTTGGTGGTGAATATTAAATTAAAATTCATTATTCTAATAATGAAGTGAATAGAATAGGAAACCTATATTTTACCATGATGAAAGTTGACTTTTTTCAGATGTGTTTACAATTATGTTTGAATGTATAAGCTGCTTTTGTGATTTTTTTTTTTTAAAGTTACATATATGATTTGTGTTTCCTTTTTGTTTTAGTTGTCTCAACTTGGACAAAAATAACACAGAAGAACTTTAATATAAGAATCTACCTGGAACTGGATAAATGTAAAAAAAGTCAAGAGTCACGTTTCCATCTCCATAACAATGTCCTAACAGTAGAACTTAAATAATTTTTAAAGACATTCTATATATAATATAATGTGTACTGATTACAAGAATAAAGCATTTCAGAAATAAATTTTTTAAATTGTACATTAACCTCTCCTGTTATGTTTGCCAAATGGGAAAGTAAATATTTTAGAAGGAAGAAAATCTCTATCTAAATATAATCTTAAACTATTAATATAATCACTATTGGGCTATGATTGAAGCTGGTGAAAGTTTAAGAATATAATATACAAATGTAACTTGTCTGATTCATGAATCTCCTACCTGTATACATTTTGTAAAAGTACCACCCCATAGTTTGTTCATTTCCCAGGTTACCTCCAGATTTTAAGTGGAGATTTAAAGTCACTTTAATGCCTCTTCTCCCTCTGGCCACCCATAAACATTTTATCACATTAAATTCTTTCTTTCTTTATATAGTGTTGACAATAAAACACGAGATCTGGAACAGACCAATACAAAAAATATATACCATAAAGTTCTAAATAGGTAAAAGTAAGTATTAAATGTGGTTCCAGGCTTCCTGGTATGCAACAAGAAGGAGTGCTGATCAGTCATATAATTCAAGTTGTCCATAAGACACTTAAAAGGTTTCTGTGAGTAATGTAGAACACATGTATACTATGTGTAATGGTTAAGTTTATGTCAGCTTGACTAGGTTATGGTGTCCAGTTGTTTAGTCAGGCAAGCACTGGTCTAATTGTTACTGTGAGGATATTTCATGTATTTAAATCATCAGTAAGCTGATTGCATCTATGGCTGATTATATCTACAATCAGCTAAGGAGATTACTTTCAACAATGGGAGAAGTCTCATCCAATCAGTTGAAGTCCTTAAAAGGAGAACTTAAGATTTCAACAATCAGAAGGAAGAATTCCCATCTCTTCTTTGGCCAGCCAGTTTCAGCTTACAGCCTGCCCTACAGGATTTGGATTTGCCCATCCCTACAGTTGTGTGAACCAATTTCTATAATAAATCACATAATTATTTATCTATTTCTCCTGTTGGTTCTGTTTCCCTGGAGAACCCTAACTAAAACACTATGCAAACAGGTAAAAGAAAAGCCAAAGACTTATAAATGAGGAACCTACAAACTCAATCTTGAAACAGGAAGCCTTACCTCCACTTGCGTGTGAGCTGAAGGAAGGAACCCTGGGCCAAGATTCAGATTCTCCTTAGAAAACAGTTTTAATTCATTTTAATACACATAAAAGTAATCAAGGTACTAAAGTTTCATAGTACTAATTGAAACCTGGAAACACTTTTACATAAAATGTAACCAAATACTGTTCTCAGGATAATACAAAACTTAATTTAACTCCTATAGAATCTATAGTATATTAAGGTGTTATCGCTTCCTTTTAACAGAGACAAGTGTCATTAACTATCAGCAATCCAATTTGCCCATATTTTATATGGATTCTAGGGTCTAGAGGAAGTTTTGGTAGGCACTACTTAGAAAATTCTTAGATGAAAAAAGTTCTGGACTTAAGTTACCAGTAGTTTTAAAAAAAGTTGCTAGATAAAACTTTAAAAAACAAAACAAAACTAAAAAGTATCAAAGAGCTGGCAAGACAGCAAGGACATTAAGCAGAGACATATTCCGAGAATGGAGAACTGAAGCTGCTTTTGCTAAACAACTATGAACTTGACCTTAAGGTTTTTGTTTTTTGGTTAGTTTTGTGTTTCTCTTTTTTGGTTACAGAGACATAGCACATGTTATAGAGACATAGCCCTGGGCCCAGTAATAGAACACATTCTCTCCATCAAGCTAGGACCACAAATTGTTATATCCTCAGTAACAGCTGAGCCAGAAGTAAACCTGTCCCTTACTCCCAACAAAGAACTGCAAGGGAGTATCGAACAAAATCTGTCCTGAAAATTTAAAATCTGTCCTGAAAAGTTAACAGATTCTTATCAAATGGATTGTCCAAAATTCATTAGGCTGTGGACTTTGGCTAAGTGGTCTCACAGTAATAAGAACCCTGGACACCTAGAAGAAGCAACACACATTCTCTCTAGAAGAATGTTCCTTCACTGAGGTCCTCAAAGAATTAAAATTTTCAAATGAAAATCTACATACACACAAAAAAAGTACCATGAATGAGAACTAGCCAAAACATTAGAAAGCAGAAATAAAGACTAGATTTTAGAGTGATCAAGATTATAAAACAAGTATCTCCTGTTTTTATGTAACTAATCTGGTCATAAGAATAGAATGTTCTTGAAAACCCTAATTGAGAAACTTCCCTATTTTCAATGGTAAAAATTGTAGTACATTAAGTGTCAAACTAAAACACCCAACCAATTCCCTAAAACAATAAAGTAAAATGCCTATACATAAGCAAACTAACATTAGGATGTAAAGTGCTTAATACATGGCTTCCTAATCAAATGTGACTTTTTTTTATAACAGGCTTTGTATAGAGTAAAATATTTTCATCCACTGTAAGCACTTCTCATATTGCTTTGTTTTCTCCATTATTTTCTTTAGGACTTTTGAGAAAAGTTTTTTTGTTGTCGTTGCTGTTGTTGAGACGCATATAGTCATAGCAGGGAAGGGCTAAAAATGAAAACGCCATGGAAATAGCTCATGACCAGAACAAATGGCAGAGAATGGCTCATAACAAGTATGATGTTGTCATCACCTCTCTTAGTCCCAGCAGCATTCAACACACATTCCCTTTATTTCAACTCATAATGGTTTCAATCTATATTGCTTCTGACATGCTCCCAGTTGTATCTGGAATGTAATTTGAGATTTTTCCTGAACAGTTTTGAAGATCTGACGCTAAATAGAATGAAAAGCACATAAGATATTTTTCTATAATTGTTCTATTTTGCTCATCTTTTCCTAAGAATGTATCCTTTTTCAGAGACTACTATACAGTTGGCTAGTCTAAACTTTCATGTTAAATACAAACATTTTCCCAATCATACTCATTGATCTCCCTCCTTAAGAGTTGCATAGGCTTATTTTAAGTATTTTTAAAAACTGTGATAAACTACATAGTGAGAGTAGAGGTATTCTGGTTAATATTCAAAATGGTGTGGCCAGAAGAAAAGCATTATTAAATATGAATGCAATCCTTTCCAATACAAATTGAACCTTCCCCCCCACCACCACCAATAAAGAAGTTAATCCAAAAACATTCTCATTCTTTAAAGATCTATCATTTCCAAATCACAAGAGGAACTTGAGTAATTTACCAATTATTTTCTACTATGTGCCTTAGAGATACCTTATTAAAAATTGGTGTCTGACACAACAGAAGACATTTGTAGAACATAATATTGTAATGACAATACTGAGGTTGATTGTTACAGGCCTACAAACTCTGAGTTTGGTTACATCAATTATTTATATAGAACATTGGTCCAAAAACAAAAATAGAGAACAGCAGCTGGAAATTTACCTCATTCAATGTTCAGAGATAAAAGAGTTAACCACTCTCTCCATTATTTTATACATATAAGTCCTTTTTCATTTTGAAATCTGATGACTTAAATTCTGGCATTGCTCCAACCTACTGTATGAATGGGATACTGAAGGCCATCACTATTCAGCATACCACAACATGAGGACTCTTTCATTCACCAATTCTGGCACACTTCCAAAATACATCCAACAGTCCAGTTTTATTTCTGTCTAGGAGGCTGGGTGCCAACTAGCAGATATAAGCACAGGTACATATAAGCTGCAAGATTACAGTCAACAGACTCAAAATTGAAAATGGCAGACATAGGCCAGTGAAGTACCAGCCACATCACCCTTCCAGGCCCAGGACAGAAGAGTTATGCACACCCTTCCTGAGCTTCTTGCACTCTCTGTATTGAGTTTTGGGAGGCATAAATATAAGGTTTCCATATGTGAACATCAACCCAAAACATCTCTCAAGAAATAGAAAAGTTATATGGAATTAGGGTGTTAAAAACAAAGATGCTTTCTACAAGGGAAAATTTAACTGAGGAAGAAGGTTCTGCAGGATAAGCAGATTTTAAAAGATGATAGAAAATATGTGCAGAGAATAGGAAAGTATAAAGAATTATCAAATTATAGTTTGAAAAACTAAAATACCTAGACATTTAAAATATAATATCTTTAAAATTTAAAATTCAGTAGATGAGTTTAGCAACAGATAAGATGTTGCCAAGGAGAAAATCAGTGATCCAGAAGATGGAACACAAGAAATCCAGAATGCAACACAGAGAGGTAAAGGTTTGGGAAATAAGAAAGGGAGATTAGGCTACTTGAATGAAAGAATGAAAATGTCTAACATTCCTCTAACAAGTTCTAGGAGGAGAGAAGAGATTTTTTTAAAATACAGTTATGATAACACTTGAGTAGATAATAGCTAACAACTTTTCAGAATAAAGACACTCATCTATAGATCAAGCACCCCAACCAATTCCTAGTAGGATAAATAATAAACATCTTGATATAATGTTTTTACAAAACACCAAAGACAAATCACATAAAAACAGTCCAAGTAAAATAAGATTCTCTGCCAAGGAGAGATAGTCTGACAGCTGACTTCTCAACTGTGACTATGTAAGCCATGATACTGTGGAATGATATCAGTGTTTTGAAAGAAAACTGCCAGCTTATACTTTTATGTCCAGCAAAACATTTTCAAGAAAAGGGACAAAATACATCTACAAACCAAAAAAGAGATTTTTTCCACCAGCAGACCCTCCCCAAAGAAATAATAAGGGTGTGCATCAGATAGAAGAAAACTACAACGAGATATAATTTCACACCTTTTAGAATGGCCACTATTAAAAAGTCAGAAAACTGTAAATGTTGGAGAGGATGTGGAAAGATAGGAATGCTTATTCACTGTTAGTGGGAATGTAGAATGGTACAGCCACTGTGGAGAACTGTTTGGCAGTTTCTAAGGAAGTTGAATATAGACTTGCCATGTGACCCAGAAATACCACTACTAGGTATATACCTAGAAGAACTGAGAGCAGTGACACAGACATCTGCACACTGATGTTCATAGCAGCATTATTCACAATTGCCAAAAGATGGAAACAACCCAGGTTTCCACCAACCAATGAATGGGTAAACAAACTGTGTATTCACACGATGGAATATTATGCAGCTGTAAGAAGAAATGAAATTGTGAAGCATATGACAGCATGGATGAACCTGCAGGACACTGAGTAAAGCAAATCAGACACAAAAGGACAAATACTGAATGACTGCACTATTATGAACTATGTATACTGTGTAAACTCATGGAGTTAATAATTAGAATATAGTTCACCAAAAATAGAATGAGGTTAGAGAATGGAAAACTGAGGTTTAATCTGCAGAATTGGTAAAAAGGTAATTCATAAATCTTTGGAAATGAATAGAAATAGTGAAAGCACATCATAGTGTTTGTAACTAGCAGAGCTATTATATGGGTGTGACTGGTTGAAAGGGAAAGTCTAAGGACATATATATTACTAGAAAGAAAGCTAAAAAATGGAACATGGGACTGTATAACATAGTGAAACCTCTTATGAAATACGAATATGGGTAATATTGCATATGTAAGACCGTTTTTACAAAATATCAATACAAATAAACTAGAGAGAGAGAAACAGAATTGCAGGAATGTATGGCAGCGGAAGCATAGAGAGATTAAGAGGTGATGAGTTTTTTTGTCTTTTATTATTATTATTGGAATAATGAAAATGCTCTAGTAATGATTGAAGTGATGAATGCACAACTATTTGATTATACTAAATACCACTGATTGTACACTTTTGATGGATTTATGTTTTATTAATATATATCAATAAAATTGATTTATTAAAATATAAATACATAAATTATATATATTTTTTAAATGGGCAAAGAACTTGAATAGACTATTTCTTCAAAGGAAATATACAAATGACAAAAAAGCAATATAAAAAGTTGCTTAATATCATTAGCATTAGGGAAATGCAAATCAAAACCAAAATGAGATATCATTTCACACCCATTAGAATACTACCATTAAAAATGGAAAATTACAAGTGTTGGAGAGAATGTGGAGAAATAAGAACTCTCATTCATTGTTGGTGGGGATGTAAAATGGTACAATCACTGTAGAAGACAGTTTGGAAATTCCTCAGAAAGTTAAATATAGAATTACCATATTATCTGAAATTCTCACTTCTAGGTTTCTATCCCAAAGAATTGAAAGTAGGGCATTGAAAAGATACCTGCATGCCAATGTTCATAGCAGCATTATTCACAATTGCTGTAAGACAGAAGCAGCCCAAGTGCCCATGGATAAATGGATGGATAAATAAAATGTATACATACATTGTA
The DNA here is from genome assembly GCA_029593785.1 of Cabassous unicinctus. Classification (NCBI taxonomy): domain Eukaryota; kingdom Metazoa; phylum Chordata; class Mammalia; order Cingulata; family Chlamyphoridae; genus Cabassous; species Cabassous unicinctus. The sequence continues at coordinate 18,921 of JAQZBX010039839.1, forward strand.
TGTATACATACAAAGGAATATTATTCACCCATAAAAAGGAATGAAGTCCTGATACATGTGACAACATGGATGAACCTTGAAGACATCATGTTGAGTGAAATCGGCCAGACACAAAATGACAAATATTGTGTGATCTCACTTACGTGAAACAATTAGAATAATCAAACTCATCAAGTCAGATTCTAAAATATAGTTTACCAGGGGATGGCATGAGGGTAGGGAGTTAAGGCTTACAATTTAGAGTTTCTATTTGGGATGATGGAAGAGTTTTGGTAAGGGATGTGATGATGGTAACACAACATTGTGAATATAATTAACAGCACTGAATTATATATTTAAATGTGGTTATAAGGGGAAATTTTAGGTTGCAAATATGTTACCAGAATAAAAGTTTTTTTTAAGAAAATCCCTGGAACTGCACAACAAAACAGTGAAATCTAAGTTAAACCATGGAGTATAGTTAATAGTATAGTTGTAATAATGTGCTTTCATCAGTTGTAACAAATGTCCACATCAATGCAAGATATTAATAATAGGGTGGTATATGGGAATCCTGTATTTTATGCATGATTTTTTTGTAAACCCACTTCTCTAGTAAAAAGAAAATATGAAATAAACACTTTTTAAAGACATAAAAAACCTGAAAGACTTCATGACCATCATATCTACATTGCAAATAATGTTAAAGCAAGTCCTTTAGGAAGAAAGGAATGTGATACCATATGAAAACTTTGATCTACACAAATGAATGAAGAGCATCAGAAATGGTAACTACATACATATAGTAGTTTGAGTCTTTTGTGGACCCTAGAAAATTATGTCCTTAAATTCATTCCTGTGGATGTGAACTGAAGCAATCTAATCAAATGGCCTTAAATGAATTGAATCAAAAGGTAGGACCTTTTAAGGCCATTTGATTAGATTACTTCAGTAAAATGTAGCCCAAGATGGGTCTTAATCCTCTTACTGGAGTCCTTTATGAACAGGATGAACCCAGAACAAAGAGACAGAGTGAACACTCTTCCCCAGAAGCTGAGGGAGAAGGTCCCGGAAGCCAGAAGCTGAAATCAATGGAACCTGGAAGAGGAAGCCAGAAGCTGAAGCAATGAGACTTGGAGGAGAAGGGAGACGCTGCCATGTACTGGTCTTCAGGGAGAAGGAATTGCCTGATGATGTCTTCATTTGGACACTTTCATGGCCTCAGAACTGTAAGCTTGCAACCTAGTAAATCCTCATTGTAAAAGCCAACCAAGTTGTGGAATATTGCCTTGGAAGCCTTTAGCAAACTATAACAATAGGTAAATGTAAAGACTATTTTCCTTATTACTTAAAGCTCTTTACAAGATAACTGGTTTATGCAAAATTAACAACTATATTTTGGTGTTTGTAAACCAGTTTTATTGGTTTATACTTTACATTTATTTATATGTAAAGTAAATTGTATGACAACAATAGCTCATCGCAAGGAGGAGAGACATGGAAATACACTATCATGGGGTTCTTTACAAGAAATGACTTTCTATTGCTTGAAGGTAGACTGTGATAAGTTAAAGATGCATACTATAAACCCTAAAGCACCAATGAAAATAACAAAAACTTATAGCCAATAAGTCAAGAAAGGAGATAAAATAAATCATAAAAAAATAATCCAAAAGAAGGCAGAAAAAAGGGAGCAAAGAATAGACAGGGAAAATATAGCAAGCAAATGCTAAGATGGTAGATTTAAACTCAACTATATTGATAATCACATTTAACATAAATCATCTAAACATTGCAATTAAAAGGCAGAAATTATCAGACTGGATAAACAAGCAAGATCCAATTATATGCTGCTTGCAAGAACCCCATTTTAAATATAAAGTTAAAAGAAGAAGGATTGGAAAAGATACACTATGTTAACACTAAGAAAGGAAAAAAGATGGATCAACTGTTAATTGAAATCAAAGTAGATTTCAGAACAAAAATAATGCCAAGGATAAAGTGTTTTTCATAATGATAAAGGGATTTTTTTCAACAAGAGGTCATAACTATCTAAACTCTAATGCACATAATAACAGAGCTTTAAAATATATGAAGCAGCATGTAAACACTGCAAAGGAAAATAGATGAATCCACAGAATATTTGGGAAAAAAATTTTTTTGAGGTACTGGGGCCAGAGATTAAACCCGGGACCTCGTATGTGGGAAGCCAGTGCTCAACCACTGAGCCACATCAGCTTCCCTGAGTTGGTTTTTTCATTTGTTTTGCTTGTGGTTTGTTTTTGTTTTTTTCAGGAGGCACCAAGAACCAAACCCAGGATGTCCCATGTGGGAAGTGGGCGCTCAACAGCTTGAGCAACATCCACTCCCTATTCGGAAATTTTAACACCCCTCCTTCAATAACTGATACAACATTTAGATAGAAAATGAGTAAGGCTCTAGAAGATTTGAAAAACATCAACCAACTTGACCTAATTGACATTTATAGAACATTCCATGCAAAAAAATAGCAGAATAAACACTCTTTTCAAGAACATTAGGAATATTTACTAAAATATACCATATATTCTGAGCCTTTTTAAAAAATCTCAAATAAATTTTGAAACTATTCAAATTTTGAAATGATAAATTACAAAGATATTTGAAAAATCCCCAAATATTTGGAAACTAAATAATACAGTTAAAAATAACTCATGGGTAGGGGAAAAAAATGAAAATTAGAAAGTGTTTCAAGCTGAATGAAAATGAAAACACAACCCACTGTAATATATGAAATGCTATAAAGCGGTACTTAAATTTTCAAACTAAATACCTATATTCCAAAAGAAGCAAGGCCTCACATCAGGTCCTCCTCTTCCACCCTTAAAAGGTCCAGGTAAAAGAGAGAACAAAACCCAAAGTAAGCAGGATAAATTAAACATGAAGATTAGAGCAGAAGTCAGTGAAGTAGAAACATAAAAAGCAATTAATAAAATCAACGAGAGCAAAACCTTTTTCTTTGAGAAGATCAATAAAATTGATAAAAATTGTGCTGAAGAAAAAGAGAGATAACATAAATTACAGATATCAGGAATGAGAGGTAACCTAACAACCTTTTACAGATATTTAAAATATAGTAAGATAATGTTTGTGGCAGTTTGATATAGTTATGAATTCCAAAAATAGATATTGGATTATGTTTGTAAGTTGGTCTGTTCCTCTGGGCGTGATTAAGTTATGCTTAGGGCTTTAATTGGGCCAAGTCAGTAGGACATTGAGTCCCCGCCTCTTGGTGGGCAGGGACTCAGAGATAAAACTACATGGCAGAGCAGAGGAGTTAGTTGGAGTTTTAATGTTGAAGTTCCGATGCGGGCTCTTAAGCTGCAGCCCTGAGAAGTGAGCATACAGAGGAGCTTGGTCGTGAGGAAAGAGAGAAGGCCCCAGGAAGAGAAACAAGCCATTTGTCTAATAGTCTACAGATGGCCTTGTGGAGACGATAGAGCAGCTGGGCCCAGAGAGAGGCAAGCCCTGGGAAGAGAGAAACCCAGGAAGCCTGAACCCTCACAGACGTTGGCAGCCATCGTGCTCCAACACACGGAAATAAACTTTGGTGAGGGAAGTAACTTATGCTTTATGGCCTGGTAACTGTGGGCTTTTACACCAAATAAATACCCTTTATAAAGGCCAACCGATTTCTGGTATTTTGCATCAGCACTTTGGCTAATACAATGTTATAGACAACTTTATGTCAATAAATTTGACAATGCATATAAAATGGAAAAATTTCTTGAAAGACAAAAACTACCAAAGCTCACTCAAGCAGAAATTTAAAAAACTTAAATGACCCTATATTGATTAAAGAAATTAAATTTGTAGTTACATGTTTCATATTTTTAAAACTTCACTGATGAATTCTATCATTTAATGAAAACAGTACCAATTATACACAATCTTGTGCAGAAAATTAGAGAAAAGGGAATACTTTTTTTTTTATCTTATTTCTCCCTCTCCCC